>OZ026602.1:28430176-28500176 GCA_964020085.1 Micromussa lordhowensis | reverse complement strand
TGGTTCTTGTTATCTAGTAAGCTGTTCTTGTTTTCATTAGCATAGTAGTCCAACTGGCAATGTAAGTAAAAAAGGCTTTCATCACTTTTGGGGGAGTCACTTGGTTGTGCCAGCGTGCCAATACATGTAGAAAAAATTAATAGTCCTTTCATGCTACGGAATAAGCTCTGGTCTCACTTGGCGCGTATACAGACTTCTGTTGCAGTTGGTTATCAGAGGCCAACCCAGGTAGCCCCCAGACCCAGGGCCATTTGCACTCTGGTATTAACAAAATCATAAAGTGGATGTACAGTCCAGACAATCAAAAGTCTATTGTGATCACAATCTGTCATATGCAGAATAAAAGCAGAAATGCAAACCTTGTGCATTCCTGTCTCTCTCAGACTACCTTACCAGATTAAAACAGCCATGTAATACAACAAAGTGAGAACAGGAAGTCACGTTACAAATTCCTTGTTTGCATCAAATAATATTAATACAAATACAAGAAACAATATCACACAAGCAACAGATACTTGAAAACTGAGTATATCTAAATTGCAAGCTTAAATGAAATTAGTTTCATTCCAACCTTAGTCACAGCACAACAAATATGTCGTAAGTCAAATTGAAGCATTCATGCTTATTTTACTCAATTAATAAATTTCATTTCATTGCTTTATATTCAACTGCTTTACATTTTGTCTTTGCATATACTAATTATACCACCCCGTAAAACTAAACTATTTCTTTGAACAAAATTGCTCCTCTGCATACCTGATATCTATGTTGTGGTTTCAATTTATTATTGGTTAGATTGTTATTTTCCTTTGTTTTACATACCAAATCATGGAAAACCATAATAGCAAAGAAAAAACAAAAGAAAAACCAAATAAATAAAAGACAAAGCATTGGACTTGGTACAAGCAAAGCCACTTCACGGGGGTGGGGCCAGGTAATTTCCTGGCCTATGAAAAGACTGACGAATGGTCTGCCCACGTCGAGCAGGGAGATGGGCCCTTCCAACTACAAAGACAGAGCTGTCTTCTCTCTGATTGATGCGCAGTCTGTGTAGATGCAGTGGGTGGTTGCGTGCATCATCATTTCCATCGTCATCAAACTCTGGCCTTTTGTCAAATGAGGGGTATGACTCTTCAGAATAACGCTCATTTAACATCCAATAATAGAAGGGTAAATCCGTGTCCATCCTCTTGCAAAATTCCCTGAAATTAAAAGAAAATGAAGCAATGTACCAAGTAAGATCACACACCCCATGAATAGAAATCAATAGTTATATAATTTTTAGCTCGTGGATATTTACGAAGGGAAAACATTTGTATGTTCACGAAAGTTGCCTGCCATACAGGTGTGACAAGGGAAAGTTTTTTTTTTTCACACCAAGGGTGCATTGCTTGTAGGACAACATAGAGCAGGAGATCAGTTACAATTATTATTGATGCGAAAGTTTCCGTACCCTCACCTTGAGTAGCACTGTTTATCACATTAAAGGAAATGCTATGAATGCCTTACCTCACACTCTTTGGCCAGTAGGCCTTGAACATTTTCAAAGTGAAAATTTGACTAAGGTCTCGATGGGTGACACAGAAGTAACTCTCCAGGTCATCTGTCTCAGCAGCACGAGGATGTTCCTCATACCCAATTTCCTGGTTTTGAGTGCGCCTCAGCTCCTGGCTCTCAATATTTGTTGTAACCTCTACAACAGTCTCCCTTGAGAATCCTCTTATACCAGCAACAGGCCTTGTAAACAACACCAGATTAAAGTGTCTATACGGCCAGCAGGGTTTTTGCTGTTTTGGTATCTCTATAATGTGTAAAAAGGTATTCTAGGAAAAAAAAAGGATTCGGACATTTTAACGCCCCAAAAACTAGCTTCAAATTTCCCGCTTCAGCCACGCCCAATGAAGTTGACCGTGAGTCAGTGCAAAATAAGAGCCTGGATTTTTGAATGGGTCGTGACGTCAAGTCAGGAATTGCCAAATCTTACTAGTTCAGGAAACTGTTGTTTTAGTAGTGGATAGGAGTTCTCGTCGACGAAAAACAAACAAACTGAAGTTGGTGAAGCAATGCGGTCGTCAAGAAAGCAAAATAAAAGCATTACGCTTTAAAAGGTGACTGAAGTGACGTCATTCGGCACCAATCTTCCATTACGCGGTCAACTTCATTGGGCGTGGCCGAAGCGGGAAATTTAAAGCTTGATTTCATGGCAAAAAAGCATTGGAATTTAGTTTTTTGGTTTGAATACGTTTTAAGATGTTATAGTGATACCAAAACCACAAAAACCCTGTTGGCCGTATAGACACTTTAAGTCAGCTGTACACTTTGTATTTTGTCCATCAATACACCATTAATTTCTTGAAACATAATTTTGTGGCTACACTATATAAGCTATATATGTCTGACCATATTCTAAAAAACATGCCTGCATAATAATGTTTCCAAATTTGCGAACAAGAAGCAGACATGAGAAAAGTTTGAGGAAGGAACACGTTTTTCAGTTTACAAAACATGTTTCGGATGAACAACATCCACCTTCAGTTGCAAAATACAAATGAACCGCTAGTCAGTGTGATATAAAAGAACTAAATAGAATATATGAATAATACGTTGTTATTTATTATTCATATATTCTATTTAGTTCTTTTATATCACACTGACTAGTGGTTCATTTGTATTTTGCAACTGAAGATGGATGTTGTTCATCCAAAACATGTTTTGTAAACTGAAAAGCACGTGTTTGTTCCTCAAATATAAATATATAATAAATGAAACTGCAATTTCATTGTAATCATTTTTAGTTCACTTCGTTTTTTTAATAAAAGTGCATGTGACACTTTTGTTCACTACAAGAGGCCATTGCCCAACTGGTTTCAAAAATACACATTTAAGGGAATAATAACTAAAGACAAAAATGTTTGTGTGTCATCAGATTTCTGTTATTATAATTGTTTAGCTAATGTTTTTAAATTCCCTTCAAACTCTCAAAATACCTGTTTATGTCAGGGGTGGAGAAATCGTAATTCTCACTATGCCAAGGCATCCACTCATCTAGAATGAAGTTTAGCATCTGGTAGTTATATCGAGATCTCTGCAGCTGGCTCAAGCCTCTGCCATCTGAAGCCTCATGCCACTGTGCAATGGTACGTACATAGGAAGCTTCCAAGTTATAACCAAGCCTTTCAAGAGAATTTACCACATGGTATGACAAGAGCCTCTCTGCATCCTTCACACTTTGCTTTTGCTTACCAACCAAAGCAGCATGTGTCAGCCCACTCGAGGGATCAGCCAGAACATCAGAAAATGATTTATAGTTGAGAGCACTGTAACCCCCATTCCTTAAATGCTGTGCGATCCTTTTAAGAAGGTGGTTGTGGTCAGCTCTATCGTGGTGTACCAGGCCTGTGACAGGATCAACTTCGGGGACATAAAGGTGAGATGTGAAATCTACACCCTGCAGCTTGAGCTCTGCAACCCTCTTGCAGAAAGTGTATGTAGCCACAATTGAGCGAAGCTTGTCAAGAAAAGACTCGGTTGTGTTACTCCGGAAGAGATATGGGGTGTATCCAGGAGGTACTAGACAGCCTCTAAGGTTAGTAATGGCATCCTCCAGACTTTGACCACTGGCCAGTATCTGATCCAGTTCAAGGATGACTGAAACAGGAATATCACTGTTCGAAATTTCGACAATTGGTCTACCATCTGGAGCAGCTATATGAAAAAAGAAAAAAGGAATATGAAGACAAATCAGTCTGATGGGTATTCTGATGTGAACAGCCAGCTATAAGTCATGCAATCAGTAAACTGATATTACATTATTGGTGCTGAACTTATATTTATCTCCAACAGGTTTTGTGCTATAGCAGTTACCTAAGTGGAACATCACTGAGATCCCTGCATAAACCGAGATGGAGACAAATGGCAATTAACATTATCAACACTTACTGTCAATTACAAGCAGCATTTTCAGCAAAGTTTCCCTGCTTTTTCTCCTGACACTATCTTTAGCATCATGGATGAGCTGCCAAAGGTGGATAGCCCTCGTTTCACCACGTGATCGTAGGGAGCAAAACTCGCCACCTGTAGTAGTGCCTGAAAAAAGGTATTTTCCGGGACACATAGACAAACCAGGCAGAAGAAATTGAAAACAAAGTAGTCTTAACAAAGTTGTAAAGTTTGCCAATCATGAATAAACCCACAAAGAGTCACACCGGAAAAGTGGGAGAGTCAGAGGAAGAGGGAGCGTGTGTTGCGGTAGGGCCACTTACCCACAACGGACAGTCCTCTCTCTGACATATGTTCTTTCACTTCTCTTGTGAAGTCGCGAACATACTGGTCCCGCAGGTTTTTGAATGGGATGAACCTCACTGGCAAGGCATAAGGCTTCTTTTGCCGTCTTTCCTGAGAGCATTAATACCAAGACATGAGTGGCTACTGTTCTCTTTTTCTTGAATAGGTTCCGAAGGTAGCTTTTTGCATCACCAGCCATGCCTCTTAGAGATGTCTTCACAACCCTTAAATCTTGTGGTCTAACCACAGCAGGATTAAGTTGTCTCAATTCTGGTTCATAGGCTTGCTTTAAGAGTTGCGCTTGTTGCAGAAGTGTCTGAAATTCAACTACATTCCAATTTGCATTTTTAAGAGTTTCCTCCGCAGTAGATGGATTTGTGAACTTCTTCCTATACACTTCAACAGCTTCCTTGAAACCACTCTCTAAGAACACCACATCCCCGTCCAAGTGATCAATCCGATGTCTCAACCCTGTTTCAAGCTCTACATGACTCTCAAGGCTTGCAAAACTGCCCACCTGATGAACTCTATCATCATACTCTTTCCTCAGCTCCTTTAACTTTCCATCACCAAGATCTACATCACCATTCCATACACCTTTCATGGATTCCATTAATGCTTCCTTGATGTCTGTGGCATCTAATTTTAACCAAAATCGCCCACTGGGATTAGCTTCTTTGAGTTGATCAAATGCCGTCGGCTATAAAATAACAAAATACATACAGCTCTAATAAGACTACCTACCTGACTTTAGGTTTATTTAATTTAAAACCTCTTAGAAATACTGTTGTAGAACAATGCACAAATAGGTGAAGCTAAACTGTGAAAAAAGCAATAATCTAACAGCAACTGAATAATCTGAATAGAGCGGTTTTCAATTGAGTGTCGTAAAACCAAAACCAAAGTAATTAATCTAGCCAATCACAAAGGCCATAAACATTACAGTGAGCCAATCAAAACTAGTAGAAAATACATGCAGTTGACGAAAAGCACGGGAAAAGGTGCATGAACGAGTTTTGATTGGTTTTGGTTTTACTTCTGATTGGATGAAAAAGTGGCGCAATTTTTTTAAGCCAATCACGTAGCGCAGTTATCGCAAAGCCGATAAGTTTTCGACACTCAAATGAAAACCGCTCTAACAATACCTTCCAATAAAAACCAAAGGTAATATCATTATCAACTTTAACTTTCACTTAGGGTGTTGATTTGGTAATCTGCATCTAGAATAGAAGGGGTGTCTGTTTGAGTGAACACCATATATTAGGCATAATAATGCATAACCTGCACATCTGTACTTGAGGTAAACAGCGACATTTGGTTCCTTCTTTGTTGGGTGGTTTTGCTGGTGCAAGGTACATTGACTCGTGCCTAAAAGATAAGTTCACATGATATGCTGTTTAGCCAATAAGGGTAACTGAAAACTTGATATTATGTCACAGTTCAAGAAATGAACAAACTCATTCAAACTGTACAGATCAATAGTTAATTAAAAAATGTTTTATTTTACCTTCATGGGATCTCTTATGTCTTGTGGATCCATGCCACTCCACATAGGGCCTGCCAAAAGTCTCTGGAATCTCTCTGGAAATTCCGTAAGCATCGTCTCGTGCCAAAACTTGAAATCCTCAGGTTCTTTAATCTAGTTAGTAAGGAAATAGTATTGCCTTGGGTTTAACTCCTAACAAAGGATAATTACTATGTCATTTTCATTAGAATATGAGTTGTCTTATCAGAGCATTTTTAACTCAGCTATTAATGTTCAGTTGTGCAAAAGTGGGGGTTGAGCCAACTGGCATAGTCCTTTCAGTCCCATGCCTGTAAACTAGCTAAGCTTAGTGCTTGAATAGCTAAGTGCTATTTACATTTACTTACATTACAGTCATTATGTCATTTCAGCAAACAATTACAATTAACACCTAAGTTGATTCACATCCATCACCAACAAGGTGAAACGTATCAATGTATGAGATACATGCATCGCAATTTTACAATGAGAAAATGTGCATTACAGGAAAAAAAATGTGCCAAAAAACATATTGTTTTTTGTCACACAATACAACCCATCAGTACCAGATCTCAAGAAGATTAATGCTCAGCAAATGGGATATCATCAAGAAACAGCCCCTGCTTCAAGAGATTTATCGAGAACCAACCATTATCCCTTACAAAATAGGCAGGTCTTTAAAAAATACACTCGTAAAAGCAAAACTACATAACAGAAACAAAATGACGAAACCCAAAAGGAGTCGTGTTAGGCCTGGAAACACTTTTAACATCTCTACATATCAACTGAAGGTAACTTACTTGCATAACATTGGTGCAGGTGAAAAACTCAATGCAATACTGGATGAGCCCAAAAGGCATTCTGTTCAATGGGATGAGTGGTCCAGACTTGTCTGGGCGATCACTAGCTAGCATCTGACAAAATTTAATGACCAAGTTGACTTTGTTATTTGTCAAAGGGGGCAAGTTTCTAAAGAAACTGTGGTGCTGCGTCGATGGGAGTATTACAAGATAATTTGGTTTTATCAACTGGGTTGATAATGTGAATTGGCCACCGTAAAGAGATTCGGAAGCTGACGTTTCGAGCGTTAGCCCTTCGTCGGAGCGAATCAAGGAATTGTGGGTTGTGTGTGGTTTATATACAGAAATATGGAGCTACGCTATTGGTTGGTGCCTGGCAACGTGAAAAACAACAGAATTAATTAGTTGAATGAAAAGCGTTCATTGATACCGTGAGGATTAAGGGTGCCGATTTGAAAAATAAATTTTTGTTCAAGAGTTTTGCGGCTTTCTGTGCTTCCTTGATGTAGGGAGAGGCCGCAGACTGCCATATGTTGTTTAGAATGATTCGGCAGATTAAAGTGTCTAGCGACCGGTTTAGAAGCGTCTTTATCGTCTTTCTCTACGTTGCGAAGGTGTTCTCGGAATCGGTCGCCTAGTCGTCTACCTGTTTCGCCGATATATAACTTTTTGCAAAGAGTGCAAGTTATACAGTAGATGACATTGGCTGAGGTACAGGTAAAATGATCTGTGATCTTAATGGATCGCTTGGGTCCCGACAATTTCTCAACGTTGTAAATGAAAGGACATGTTTTACATCGTGGGCGTGCGCATTTAAAAGTTCCAGGTTGTTCACTCGTTTTGAATGCACTGCTAACTAAAAAGTTACCTATGTTTTTGTCGCGTTTGAATGAAATTAATGGCGGTTGCGAAAAGATTCTACCGGTATCGGGATCATTTTGAAGTAATTTAAAGTTTTTGAGAATGATGGATTTTACTGCGTGGTTGTGTGGGTGAAATGTGAGGGTGAATGGAATTCTATTATTATTCTCCTTCTGAGACGTTTGTAGTGCTGACTGCCGATCAATTTGTTGGGCGCGATTATGGCCTGCTTGAACAACAGAGCCAGCCTCTTCATCGCTGTTAATGATAGCTGAACAAAGCCAAGTACATTTGATGTGAGACCTTTTTTTGATGCAAGCCATGAGTACAGCTGTTCAACTATGCTTACAGTGTTCAGGTCTTTTACTTCATCAAAAAACCTTTACAACAGCTGCATCAAGTTCACATTTGGTCCTAACAGAAGTAGACCTTCCATAATCAAATCCATGAGCTGAGTAGGAGTAAGGCAGCTTAATTTACCAGCTAGTGATGGTGAAAAATTCAGGCTCTCAGAATTTGCACTTGCTGAAGACTGGCACGGTGTTCCATCTACATAATTTCCCATAGTAAGGCCAACAGCAGCTTCAGCCGCATCAACAGTTTCATACTTTCTTTTCAAAATGACAAGCACAGGACGCCGGACACTTGGTTCCGAAAAAACAGAATTTGCAATGAATGAAATGTTAACTTTTTACTAAATTTAGATAACCACAACACACGGAAGGGAAGGAAGTTTATGAAAATCTTTTCAGGGGAAATATAAAACAAAACTTTCCTAAAACAATAACAACTAAGTATAACAACAATGCATTACTAATTAATAATCAATAAAACTGAGCTTTGATTATGATTCAGTAAAAACCCACATGTAAGAACCTAGTGGTTAGAACCTGCTGGCAGAAATTTGCCATTTTAACACCCAAAAATATGAGAACCTGTTTAGCCAAGCAAGATCAAGCAGGTTCTTATATGTGGGTTACAGTTAAATTATGATAACCATTTTAATGGAGTGTGACTTTAAGACTGTGAATTTATATTACAAGAAAATACATAATAGAATACAACTGTGAATAGATACAAGTTTATTTATTTTTCGGGTAATCAACAACTATATCTCCTTCATATAAATTAAGAACCTACTTAGCCTAAATTGCCATTAACCACCCCAAAATACAAGAACCTATTTTGGCAGACTTCAACAAATGTAGGTTCTTACATGTGGGTTTTAACTGTATCACAAACGATTATGACATCTGGAAAAGATTTGGTATTTGTAGAGCAATGTACATTCAATTTTCACGTTAAAGAAAGTTCTCCAAGCATAAAGTTTTTGTTTTTATGAGATCAATCACAAAGTATACTGCTTCAAGAGAGAGGTTTAAGAAAATAGCAATTCTTAATATGTCTTACTAGATCTCCTGTGTCCTGTCTTCCCCGTTTCCTGGATAAATTCTGCAGCTTTATCCCAGTATTCATGTTGAGCACCGAATGAAGGCCACTCCCCTTTCTTTAGTTCACTGAAAAGGGCTATAAATTGCACCAGGGCGATCTCTTCAGTCCTCTCCCACGAAATTGCCACCATCTTCCTTTTCTGGGGCGAAATTAATTGCTTTGGGCTTTTAGGGATCCGACCAACTTGGCTTTTCTTAGTATTTTGCAACTGACCTTCATTGATAAAAAGACAAAGTTCACTAAGTTGAGCTTTTGCAGATACGTTGACTGCTGAGTAAAAATAAGATCAGAAAATAAACAAATCGGTGGCCAAGGAAATAAACAAACACCTTTTGCAAAGGGCTCCCCTTTTCTTGAAAAGCCAACGTACGTCTAGCAGGTCTTTCCTCCGGTATACCTTCAACTTCTTGTTCACGAGGTCTCTTTTCAGAAGGTTTGTTTCGCGTATTGCCGGTCACAACGTGAAGACGCTTTTCCGGACCATCCATCAGAACTAAAATCTAAGTTTTTTGAACATAGGTTTTTACATGCATATATACACCCACATATCATTCATTCTTTTTATTGTAATATTATAAGCACTGTAATGTAAAGCGCATTAGATCATATACCTATGTATTTTGCGCTATATAAATAATAAAGTTATGTTATATATGTGACCTTCCACGGGAAAACGTACATTAACGCTTTTCCGTTAAACGGTATAAAGCGTTTGTTAACCGTTCAGTTGCCGTTTAAACGGTTTAAGAAATCGTTAGAAGTGTTAAAAAAAACGTTAGAATTTTTTTCTTCCCGTTCAAAACGTTAAAAAAATCGTTTAAAACGTTTTCACAAGTCGTTTATACATGCGTTAGAAAAATCATTGAAAACGCTTTCACAAGTCATTTCGAAGCGTTAGTAAAATCGTTTGAAAACATTTTCACAAGTTGTTTACAAGCGTTAGAAAAATCGTTTGTTTAACAATCCATTAAATTAAACGTTTCCACAACGGATGTTTTGTCAACAGACTTTAGTAAATGGGCCATTCTATTTAATATCCGCACCCCCCCTATTGAGGTTGGGGGAAATCCGAGGGGGGGGGCTCGTAAAGATCAGAAAATCCTGGAGGGGGAGGGATCAACACGTTAAAAGGGAGGAATTTGATGGGGAGTGTTGACAATTATTGCAGTAAGAGAAGAGTTTCGTGTAAGCTCGCACTGTAAAAGTACTGTAAGTCTATCGTGCAAGGCATTGTTCTTTATTTTATCATAAAAACTACCTCCCTTATGCAGAGACCAATTAATATAAGTTCAGAAAGGTTATGACGTTAGCGGTGGATAGCCCTTTTTTATTTTTGTAAGCGAGAACATCATCACTATCGGTTTTAAAACACTTTGGTGTGAAAACGTAAATTCAACTCATAATATCTCTCGTTAGTTTTAAATATGTTTGAGATTGCTAAAGGTTTGAGAAGATATTAAAAGCTTAGCTGAAAATATGTGAATACAGCAGAAATAATCAGCAAAGTTACGATGACGCTTTCTTTAATCAACTCGAAAAAGATTTCGATTTTGTTTCTGAGTTGTCAAAACTACTTGTCTATTTTATTTTCGCAGTATAAAGTTAACTATGTGAAAGAAACACACATGTTGTTAGTAGCCATTTGGCGTTGGTGATAATTGTTGCCGAGCAACTCTGCACAAAAGTCAAATCGTCGTCGTCTTGGCGCATGCTCCACCGGCACCAACCTAAGTTTGCCTTCTTTCATAAATGATCGTTTCAGGATAAATGATTATTAGAACGAAAGGTCCTTGCGTGAAATACTTATACAGCTCAATTTAATTATGTTAGCAAAGGGTTTGTTTACAAGAAAGCGACACGTAACCATTTACACTTTCTTCGCCGAGTCTGTGTACGTTGTGATTGGTGTTAAAAGATGTCCCTGACCATGTTTAGGGTTTTTTAGGGCTGTTCATTAGGGCTCGTAGTTCAGGAAAACTTATTCAGTTCCTTTCGTAGATGTTGTAATTCAAAGTCAGTTATCCCTTAATAGAAGCAACACGTAGGCGATTTGTTCTAGCCAATCACAGTGTGTTACGTCGACAAAGAAGTTAGTTTGTGAGTTTACAAGATTATTCGGTAGTTGACACAACCGCAAACAACACCAAGAATAAAGCTTCCTGGCGATAACCAAGCCTCTAGTCGTCAATCTAGCAGAACCCAAATCTGTTCTATAACACAATATACCTAAGCCATTTTGTTTCTCTTCAGCTGCTCGGAGGTGAAAAGTACTTGGCTAATCACCTCCGAGCTAGCCAATCAGCGTAAGCGAAAAGTACTATTCACTTGTGTTGTATATACTAATACAAGCTATAAGCTCAAGTAAAACTCCCCACCCCCTAATGGCACTAGGAAGACTGTTTTCCTCTCTTATAATTGAGTATGTGGACTGACTCTGCAACAACAGGCTTGAGTCTGTGGTGAACGTTGATCTAGTCACATATTACCACGCAATGGCTCTGAAAGATTTCAGCCTTCTTTTATAATTTTCTTGAACATCTTTTTGTACTTGGTAGTTTCCCTACTTTTGTTACCTCACATGTGTGATTACACAGTATTGTTTTAACAAAGGTTATTTAGATGACACAATAATCTCTCACTATGGCACTTTTAAGCTATCTATTAATTTATTTAATGCTCTATACTTATTCCGTTAATGCGAATAAAAATTGGAATGAAATTACGTCGGGTGCATGATTATTCATGTCATCGACTAACATAATGTAAGAAGCGAGACATCGGTGTTCCTTGATTGTACTGTCAGTTGTGTGTACTGTCTCTAACTTAATTTACATAATTACAATCATCAGTTCCAAAGCCTGCCGATTTATATTTACGGTACACCGGGGCAACACTAAATCTAATGACTAATTCGTATGCAACTTCTCATGAAAATATCAACATTCAAAGGTCTTGCAGGTCCCATGACAAAGTTTATACGAAAAAAATGCAAAATCATCTTTTGATTTTGTCCTAAAAGCTTTACCTCAAGAATGTTTCAAATGAAGAGGCCGTGTCAAGTTGTTTTGGGCGATTTCAATTTTAATTTTTACTAGCAAAAAGCTAACTGACAAAGTTGAAAACAAATATCTAGCGTCAAACTCGTTAGACTCTTTCTTCCCTAAAATCCAGCGATAACATGTATGGCCATTTTTAACGCAGTCGTATTTACTTTGCTCGTTACAAGTCCAAGCAAACATTGCTGGGTTGCATTTGGATCTCACACAAATTGAAGCCGAGTAAATTCGCACTGTAAGACAATAACATAACTTTAGCCCCCTTAATTGTCTGTTTTATATTTACTATGGTCTATCAATTAAAAGCTGCATTTGTTCTTGTTAAAAATTCGTAAGAATAGTGTACTAATAGTACCTACCAGCCTGATTCCAACCGTTTGTTAACTTTTAAATTTGTTTTAAAGCGTTGTAGGTGTAACTGTTGAAATGCTTAAAAGGTAGGGAAAGCTCAATTAAATGCATTTGCTTCCAGAAACGTTTTCTGATTCTGTGTCTTTCTTTTTCAAAAGCTCATGAAGTTGTTGCTTTCTAATGACCAAATTGTTTCTCAGAGCATTGAGGGCCTTGGCCAATTCCCTGCAGTGGCATTGATGTGCTTCTTTTTGCTCTTGTATTTCCTTCTTCAGTGATTCAAACTCTTTCCCTCCCTTTTTTGCATTCTGCATTTGAAGACTTAAGTGCTTCAGTGTGTCGCCACTACTCTCCACTATACTCTTGGCCATTTCCAAATGTTTCACGTTTCGCTCTATTGTTGCCTGCTTGGCTTTACTTTTTGATGCCATATGTTCTTCCATATTGGGATGTTTCTCAAGGAAATCTTCTATGGCTTCTTTTGTTTCCTTTTGCTCTTGCAGCATTTTTGCCGCCTTGTACAGCCGCCACTGTTCGTGTAATGCTTGGTCTAGTTCGTCCCCCTTTAACATGCCATATGCTGGATCTTCGCATAAGTTCGTGGCTTTTTCATTCCACCATGTCTTCCTTTCTTTTTCCTTGTCTGACGAACTTGCTATGTCTGGTTCTGAAAAGATGTGCACTCCTTTTCTAACTGTCGCAGAAGCGTAGCGAGTTGTTGGTGAACTTTTAGCACCAAATACTTTAGTAAGCGTTGATTGTACAGTTCGCTTACCACGTGATGCTGCTTTTTGGACTTTGGTCACGTCTTCATCGATATCCACTGCCTTTCGCTTTAAACTGCTCATTTCATCCATCTTTTTTCTGATTACTAACTTCTCGTCCCGAAGGGCTTCATTCAAGGTGATCTTAGCCTCTTGCACTCTGCTTATTGGTGGTCCCCATGAAGAAATGAAATGGAAATCTTCTGGGACCAGCTCACTAACCTCATCTTGAATTTGTTTTCTTATTGCGTTGAGTGTAGCATCCATGTCTTGTACTATAATAATTGCCAAACTGGCAGCACTCTCCAATTCAATTTTAATTGGCTTCATTTTCACCAGATTTACTCAATGTATCTCTTCGAACAGGAATAGAATAGAATGGCCGTACAGCTCTCGCCCACCGCTCTACAGAAAATAATTTGTCACTGCAACAGTAGCTGTGTAAGGCCGGATCAGCGTGACTTCCTCTGGTAGCAATTATTGTAAACGTGTGTTTTTCATCAATTTACCCAAACATCAGTTGACGGCATATGTGACAAGCTCAAACGGTGGCTAACAAGGACGAGAAGGAGCGTTCTCTAGGCATGGTATAAAATTTACATTCTTACAGCACTCTTCAATGGGTAACACCCAAGATATTGTAAAATCAGGTACTCACCTTCTCGGCCTAGGCAGTCGCCACTAAAAATAAACCTCTGGCACCTAGTGTAACGATTTACTCAAAACACCTCATTTTTATTGCAGTTTATTTTACTCTATAATTATCGTCAACAATATTTTTGTGAAAGTGAACTTATTCTTAGCCAATTTATTATTACAACTTTTTTTTCAAAAAAGATGAGGCTCCGGGTGCCGAAAGGCTTTTTCTATATATTTAAACGTGAGCAAGGTCGTTGCACACAGGCGTGTACTTCCGGTGATAAATGGTGTCATTATTAACAACCCATTCAGTTTTCAAGTTGTGGGGTCTTGCGTATTTTTTTACTTCAAAAATAACTCGGAAATACAAAACAGAATAATAAACAATTACCGCCATGTTTATTCAGTAAACGATGTGACTGTTCACAAGTACTACAAGTGTCAGGAGCTCCAACAAGTGTACAGTTTAAATCTCAAGTTTACACATTCGCTTTTCTGATTTAACACTAAACAGTATGCTATAAACAATAACCAAAGTGGAATAATTTGCACATGCATCTTGCACTAATCAATGTGAAATCAATGTTGTAAACAGGTCTCTCTAGAATTGGATTTATAATTCATTATTTTGGTGTCGAATTGACTACTTAAGACTTTAACTCTTCTCTGTTTCACGGATCTTTTTCTTCTGTTCTTCCACCCAGTCAGTAAAATTAAATTCTTCACTGTCATCTTCCATAATGACATGTTCCAAGGAGCATTCGCCTCCCTCTGGCGCTCCTTTGGCTTTCCTGATTTCATTTCCAATGTTATGATCGCAATCTTCAAGTACACCGTTGTTGAAACGTTTGCCTCCAAGTGATTCGTACTGGTTTTGCGATTTTACAACTTTGCCTTTGACCATTATCTCTTCTGTATCTTTTACTTCAGAAGCGTTTTTTTCCTTTCTTGGATTTTTGATATCCGGTTGGACTTCTTGGAGTCTCTTCGATCATAAATGTCCTCTTCAGGATCGCTATCAAAAGAACTTGTAGGCGGACGGTGCTTGCGGCGAATTATTGGTCTTCTGTTTGGCAGTTGTTTCATGTTAAAAAGGTTTGGAGTTGATTCGTCCATACTTTCGAGTTTTGTTTCTGGTAAATGATAAATTACAATTCCACGTTTGTTAAACCCAGATAAACTTCTACGTGAGCAACGTCCATGGGAGGGGTCAGCGTATTTATCAGAATTCCTCAGCTGCTCTTCTTTACTCGTTTTGAGCCCCTCCCCCCACCACCGTAATTATCCATTCCTAAATTGTTAAAGAACATGGATCAACTGCCTGACGAACTCCTTCTTCGAATCTTTTCATATATCCCTTTTATGCAAAGGGTAATTTTGCAGGTTGTGTCGTGGCGGTGGAGTCGTCTTATTTTTGATAATTCGTTACTTCGCACAATCTCCATCAGAAGAGCCATGTGTGAAGATGACAAACTGGAAGCTTTATTCTCGGCAGCAACAAGACGGGCCGAAGTTAACTTGTTTTCTTGCCACTTTCTCAATGGATCATGCATCTTAAATGCTGGACTGGCCAGGTTAAGAATGATGGATTTATCAGAAACTGCTGTCACAGACTTGACTTTGGCGAAAATTCTTCAGGAAACTAAAGAGTTAACAGAGCTCCATCTGACAGGAACCCGTATAAGCGATAAATCCCTTCCTCACATAACTGATTTACCTAAACTAAAATACATTTCTGTACCTCCTGAAAATGTCCATGGGTTTAGTATAAGTTCGGCATTAGCAATTGTGCGAAATTGTGCCACATTAAGAACACTGGACTGCCAAGAGGGATATTTTTTTACTACAGAGGAATTACACCGGATTGTGGAGGGCAACTCACTACTGACAGGCTTACTAATCCCATACTCCTTCGTTGATGACCCTACTCTGATGTTTATCATGGAATCCCTCACAAAACTAGCCTACATTTGCGTTTGTGAGACAGAGGTGACAGACGATTGTGTGAGGATGTTAAAGCTCAGGAAACCCAGTTTGGAGATTTGTTATAATGTTAACCACACCCCATGAAAACTGGATCTAAAAAACCGAAAAACAGTATTGGATGTATTTTTAATGCCATGTTTTTGGACATTGTTTGTATGTTCTTGTTTTGGCCACATGCAGAGTATGGCAGAGTGCAGCCGTTTCCGGGAACCGTTTACATGTTATTAACGTGTTTCAGAGGTTACAGCCACAATTACTTGTTGTGATATCACTTAAATTGTCAAGAAATCGATGAAAAGTTAGGAGGTCGCACTAGAGCTAATATTTTTTTTTGGTCGGTTCGAAAAACCCAAAAATATCGGCACTGACCAATTCTTTTTTGGCTCATTTTCCGGTCGCACATGAAGCCACACAACAAGGGAAAATACTTGAGTAAACACTGATAATACGCTTTTGTAACCAATGATAAAATGTTCGTGCGCTTCTACTGTGCACCAATTTTCCTAAGTAAACACGCAGTTAACATAATCGATGAATTTTTGTTTTCTTTGGGCGATTTTGGAAAAATCTGCCTGCCCCACCCATACACTACGGCGTCTTTGATCTTTTTGGTACACTGACAAATTTTTCCACATTTTGCTTGTAAGAGTCGCATTAGGGAAGGCTGCAATTTTCGACCCAATTTTTGGTAAAACAAACAGAATTCGCCCTAGTGCGACCCCCCCCCCCCCCTTTAGCCATAGTGGAGGTATCTTTTTGTCAGACAGCTTTATTTCCGAAACATTAAAAAATCAGCAAATTCTAGCGCTCATGCTATTTTCCTTGTATGTGTAGCCTTTTATCACAAGCCGAAGGGAGCATGGCGGCTACCTTTTTGAAAGATGTATCATTTTGTAAGCTTAGCCTGTTCTTGTCTCTATCATACGGTAATAAAATGACCAGCGAAATATGTTAGTTTACATTCGTTCGAGTTAGATTTAATTTGTGTTCACGGTTGTGTTTTCACCGGGACAATTTTGGCTAGATAAGGTCGGAAAAGTCCCGAAATGCAGTAAACACAGTTCGTATTGAGTTTAGCGAGTTAAAAATGCACGCTGTTTTCACCAGGAAAAAATAGGCGATCGATACTTACATGTATTAGCTTACTGCCGCGGCCTGCTATTACATACAATAGCGTATTTAACCGCCATGAGACAACAATTCACTAGAAATTACTCACAACCAAAGATAAGAGCAACCACGCTGTGATGAATTAGGATTCTATTTGTGACCTCTCTTGGAAAGGATTCGGTCAAAAAAGTCCATGGCAGCTGAAAATTGAATGGGATCATCTTTTTCGATCTTTTCTCAGGAACTAGATGAAAAAATGACCTCGGCAGGCTACAGAAGAAAACGAAACAAAAACAGAAAGTGAGACAGTGCGAAGAGCCGATACTTTATTCAATTTGCGACAGGACGTTAAAGTTAAGAAAAGCTTACTTCAGGATAATGTCAGCCTTAGTTCTCTAGCAGCACAACAGATAAAGAAACAGTAATCTTTGCGGTTTTCCTAAAACAAAACAGGGGGACTAACGTGTGATAAATTTAATCATGTGTCTTCCTGCACACGTGTCATGTGGGAGAGATATGACGGAGCTTGACGCCCACGAAGCACAAATGAAACGAATATTTTCCGCGAGAACCGAGATAAACAAAACCACAAAGTGAAACCGAAAAAATTGCTTCGTCACGTAAACACTGAAACGAACGAAGCGAATGCATGAACCCATCAAATACAGAACAAAAGCTCTAAGAGCAGTTTTATATAAAACAGAACATACATCACTGCAATAAACACATTGAATTTCAAAATGTGCGTGATCTTCCACACTATACGGTGTGTTCTATAAAAACACTGTCAATCAAGGTTGGGCCACTCAATAGGGACTGATTAGTTATTTTCTTCAAAATATACAATCTTGGTGGAAATGCCGTCCATTAACATTGCATTGGAAAGCAGAGTGAGTCTAGCATTTATTGTGTTAGAACACATCGATTATGTGCTAATAGACATACGTAAAAAGATACGAGAAGAGGTCGATGAGCTTGTTCCAAAAGAATTTCGCTTCATTTCAATTTGGGGGCCGCCAATAAGTGAAGTGCAGGAGGCTAAGATGAGCGTAGGAGATGCCCTTCATGAAGGAAAAACGCTGGTTATTCGCAGTTACGACGAAAAGCTGAACGAGAAGAGAAAGGCAGGCGAAATCGAGGAAGGCAGTGAGGCGAACAAATGTGCCGCAACATCTACAAAAACAAGTCAAGAGGCTAAGCAATTGCCTGAAAGTAAAAGACCGGTGCAAAAAACAATGAGCAAATATTTCAGTATTCCTTCGAGTGCGAAAACTTCAAACATCTTAGAAAAGTCTGCTATGTCATTCAGCGCAAACGTCAATGACCATGAGCAGAAAAGCGAGCAAAACAAAACTGTTAAAAAGGGGGACACCCCTCCCTTTCCAAACAGAAAAATAGTCTTGTTCACAGATGATGAAATTTCCAACCAACCATCCTGGCTTGAGAGAGAAAGGCGGAAACACTGGAATTTAAAACTTCATGAATTAAATAATTCTAAACAATGTACTACATATGATAACCAAGAATTGCTTGGCATCATTGATACGGATTGGACCTTTAGAAAAGCTCGACTTCTGCAGATAAGAACAGATGAACTGCAAGTTATGCAAGATAGCCTAGAAACTGTTTACCACGATCAGCATCCTCTAACCCCACCGAAAACAATTTCTGGAAATTATGAGGAGATATCAAAGCTACTGGTATACATTGAAAATGAAAATAGCAAATTATCCTCAGTAACCTCTGAGTCAATCAGGGACCAAACAGAGGAAAGATTACATAACTATTTGTATGACTTAAAACGCTCCAGTGACGCACTTTTCAAGGCCCTAAATTCATGGGAAGCCAATCTGCGAAAATTCAAAGCTAAACAACTGGAAAAGGAGCCTTCTGACAGTGCCGTTTTGTCACTCGAAGAAGAAAACGAAATAGCGTCAAACATATTTTCGGAGTGAGAAGATAACTAGGCAACAAACGTTAAACATCATAATGTATGATTTTAGGTAAACAAAAAGGCTTACCCTTGTAGATGATTACTTTGATTATTCAATCTTTTCTCAGATATTTTTTTTCTTGTCTTTTCAACTACAATCTTGTAAACTATAGATGTCACTTTTTTTAAAACTGGAACGCATCATTTTGTGAGTTAATTAGAATAAACCTAAAAGGAAGGAGGAAAAAAATGACTATTCGATTTAGGAATAATCGATTGATGAAGGCTGTCAATTGTATGCATTGGTGGCCTTGGGGAATGATCAGTTGACTAACTGTGATTGTGAGGCCAAAATATAACCGTCATTTTGTCTATATTTTCCAGTATTTTAAAGCAACAAATGGGTGCGGTTTATCAATGGAAACATGTGTTGTTAGCAAAAATAAAAAATCTACAGATTTATGTTTCCCACGCGGTTTTTGCCTTGCTTCCAGTATGTCAGTTTGAAGAGTTGGCAACGGTCTGCTTCTTCCCTGTTGGTTTCCGTTTATTATCCGCATTAACCTGCGAGCTAGACTTGCCACAAGTCGACCTCTTGAATTTTAATTTTTTTTATGTTAGACCGAAAAGACCGAAAAGCGGGGTAGGGTAGAGCGGTAGGGTAGAATATGTTAGGCCGCGAAGCGGCCGACCAAGCGACGAAGTCGCGAGAGGTCGACTTGTCTCGCTTGAAGGGTTTCCATTTACGTTTCGCGCCAAAAATGAGGAGTGGCGTGACTTGCAACTGGTAGTTGAATGGCGGAAAGTATCGGTTTCACTCCGACCAAAACAATCGAACGTGTATGCGTTTCTCCTGGGTCGAAAGAGCAAATTTGCTTACTTTGTACTAAAGAGATCAGGAACAAACATTTTAAACGAAAATTGACGATATCGGGAGGCAAAGAAAAGACCAAAGCGTGTTTAAATCTTGAGTTGATCACCGGAAAGGAGGTATCCAGTGGCGAAGGTTCACTTTTGACAAACATTTTGGGCCGAAATTGCGCAGACAAAATCAAAACCGTAGTTCGGAAGATTCTTGATGTAAGAGAAAGCTTCGAATTATCGAGGAAGTCCATTGAAGCCAAGAAAAAAAGGCGGGACAACGTCCGCAAAAAGGCTTGTACATGCCGAAGATAGTGGTGATACTGCGGAAGAAACTCGCAGCAACAAAAGAGCGCTGTTCGCTTGATCTCCATTCAAACAATCAAACGCATACGGCGCTAGCTCGAAAGTCAAACTTTTCCCAGCTCCGGTTGGCGCAGAAACAAACACATCTCTTCCGGACAGATATGCTTCCAATGTTTTCTTCTGGTAGTCACGCAATATTAGATATCCCGTGGCCTTTGAAGCTTCTTTCGCAATCGACCCCATATATTGAATTTAACCGCAAGTCACGTTTCGTTGAGCATAGTTGACATTTCGGTCCCCAAGGAATATCCAAGAGACCTCTGATTGGTTAAAGCGCAGCGACCCGTTTTTGGGTCGCTAAAATTGGCGCCAATCAAGTATGAAAAGTCCTTCGTCCGGCGGGTACTGAAATAAACAAGACGAAGGACTTTTCTGAAAGTCTACCTGCGAGCAGGCTTACTTGTTTGGGTAGGGTATCGGGGGCAAAGGAGCTGGTGAGAAGATTGGGCCTCATTGTTATCGCCGGCTTTGCCGGTTCTCTCGCCTTTGACCGTGATACCCTACCCAAACAAGTGAGCCTGCTTGAAGGCTATATCCGCATTGGCGGACAAAACGGTTATTGTCTGGGAGAAAATCTAAGGACAGATTTTGTCGAGATCATTTTTGTCTCAGTCTAATGGTTGTATCCACTTATATTAATTTCAAAATTTCCATGCCATCAAATTCTCAGTATAAACGTAAACCTACGAATTTTAATCATGATTCTCTGAAGGCAGAGTTTTGTTCAGGTGAAGATGTTTGGGCCTTTCTCTTAGCGGGTTTCTTGAAAACCACAAAGGTGATGGAATGTTTCAGAAAAATGAAAACGGCAATATATTTCCTCGCTAGACTCCTGGGTAGCCCTCGATATCGTTATTGATATTATCCTTAGCCTTCTATAGATCCACTCGGAGAATTTCCATGGAGCTGAGCCGTCCAACAGTTTTTAAATTGCTCGCGTTCTTGACTTTCACGATATTAATCTTTAGTTCGTGTCAGAGAGTGGAGCAATTAACAACTTGGAGTAACTTTAGAATGCACGACAAGTTGATATCACAGAAATATTAGCGTGGTTCATTTTTCTCGAGCACCATCTCACCCTGCTTTCAAACACAGTTGTTTTTCAAAACACGGCCAAGTTATCATGCATGTATATGTGCAACTGTACAAATTATATTCTACAGACATTTTTTCGCGTCTTGTGTAAATATATAGCCTTCGACGCAGACGTTCTTAGGCTTGTCACGCGTTCCAAGCCTAAGAACGTCTGCGTGTGAGGCTAGTAAATTTAGTGATTTGATTTCCGGTGAATCCTGGTTGACTCGTAAATGAGAGTTCAACCACACCTTAGTTTAATTGAAGTAGGGGGCGGTTGGCGGCTGGTATTATAAATTTATCAGGCGTTATTTTTTCCTTCTCCCTTTATAAAAAAAAAATGCCTGATCGCAGGTTATCCCCGAGTAGAACGGCTGGTCATGTGAGCGGCAAACCATGTCTGTGACTTAAATTTCATAGTTTCATTCATGCGGCAGTACTGGTCGCCGGAAATGTCTTTTGATAATTACAACCCATGGCGTTTAAAACATTCGTACATTTGCCGTTATCTCTTTTTTTTTAATTTATGCTTTCTAAACTTATTTTGTTTCACATTGTTGCCGCGGAAGAGCACTGTATGAATGAATACTGTATTCTATGGAAGAGTTTGTTTTTTGATTAGAGCAGCGCCGTTCGACTGTTAGCAAAGTGGTCACTGTCTAAGATGGCTTGTCGGTCTGCATAGGGTCTGCATGGTTTCTAAGTTCTAATACCCTGAATTTGTCACGTATGTTTTGCTAGTTCGGTTTACTTTACTCGCGATTTAGCTCATGTAAAGGAAAAAACCTTGCCTTGTCCCTATGCAGATTTGTCCGTTTGGGACCATATTTGTGAAGATGCGTTAACCTCTAATCAGCTCTAGTAAAGCATTGGCGATGACAGATAATTTGCCAAAATAAACAGCTTTTTAGCTAGTGCATTCCGGAATTGTCATTTTTCGCTCGACTGTATTTCATTCATTTCCTGGCTAAATTTGACACAATATTTCTTTCAATAGCACTACTGGATTAAAGAGTTGATAACTTGGTCATTTGCTTTATTAAAGGAGGTAAGTTAGTGCTTATTGCATACGTATATAAAGCCATGCGTGCTGACAGCCTGTCCCAAAAACAAAGACAACATGCCCAAATTAATCTCTCCCAGTAGGCTTTCACTTCATTAGTAAACCGGCGGTCCAAATAAACTTTTTTTTGCAAATCAGTTCTAGTAAAATTAACAAGACTACTGAACATAATTAAACTCTCCCAATGGACTTGGGCTCAATTGGAACAAACGAATATTATTTTCCTAGAACCGCTGACATGCTGCCTATTTCCCGCCACAAATTTCCGGGCACGAACTCTGTGCCGTGCAAGACAAGAACCCCTACTATAGCTTGTATTTAATATACGAAGCTCTTTTGCTTCTTACTTTTTGGTTTTCATATAGCAATACCTTTTTGATGTGGCATGTACAGTTGACTTAAGATATAGAAAAATATTTATTCTACAGAGGGCAATTGCTTATCACGGTCATTTAGGGCCTCTTCAATGATATTTTGAGCAGAAAACGTATACTCGACCTCACACTGCAAAACTGCTCTCGCATGCTATAAATTGATCGCTGAAAAAAACTGCGCAAAAACGAATGTGAGAAAATATTTCTAAGTAATTTTATTGCCAAATTATGCACAGTCGCGAGAAAGTAGTGTCGAAAATGACGCACTCAAAAATCGAGCACCAAAAACGAAGAATGGAAGAAGCACCCTGGGATCTGAGACGAGACAATCAACTTGGTCACCAAAGCTACTGAAATTAAAATTTTACAATGCCGGTAACGTGATCAGAGTTTACCAGAGTGACAGTAGCAAAGAAGTAACGAAGATATACAGGCAAATTATGTGGCCGCAGCAAATGTCATTATGTTTTATTACTTTAGCGTGTATTTGCACACCAACCAACACGAGGGTTTTCATCTGGAAAACACTGATAAACAAAACCACAATAAGTTGCTTGTTGTTGCAGTTGTTAATAAATTCCCCCCCCCCCCCCTAGGAAAAGTTAGCAACTTTGCACGTTGTTTATTTATTACTCGTCTACGATATTTTAATTTCTCGATCGCCCCAATTATTATCTCGATTATTATCTCAGAATTAATTAATGTAACAAATTTGAACCGATCTTTCTCCCATCAAGGGTTAAAGAGGTCCTTGGCTGATCATGGCATATGTAAATCCAATAAGTGATTTGAGGCGCTTGAAATTCGCTTCAGCAACTGTTACTTTCTAGCGGCTACAAAGCATTGCCAAGGAGATCACTGCAAAGTACGATAAACCTATTGATTCTGCTAATGCCGGAAAATTGGTGATGCCTGTTCGAATGACAGATAACACAGCAATGACGCTATTTAGAGACGGAGATCTCAGGGACGACGTTAGGCCCATAGAAACGACAGGGGATGGAAATTGCCTTTTTAATGCTGTCAGTATAGCAATTTGTCAAACCGAAATTCTTGCAGCTGAACTTAGACTACGAACAGCCTTAGAACTTATTCTCAACCCGGATTTTTACGGGGCCCATCCAGTAGTAACATTATGTAATATCACAACCAAATCGGGTGGAAAGTGGTCAAAGGAAGGGTTGTATGACGCTATTATCTTAAGCAATAATTTCTCTAAAATCCTGGCTAAGGGAGGTTTCGAAAGTGCATTACACTATGAAATCTGCAATACTCTGCACGATGGCCGATTCTCTAGTCTTCTACAAATAATGGGTTTGGCGTCAGCATCGGGCTGCGACATCCAACTAGTGTACCCTGACAGTAGACATTCCTTGGTCTCTTTGTTGAGTGCGGCTTACAGTCCACGAGTTGGTACCTCAACGGCAGCAAAAATTAGCATTATGTGGACCGATACAGTTGGGTGGCCTGACAGGTTAAAGGAATTTAAAGTGAATCATTTTGTTCCCCTGTTAAAAGTTGACACACAAGACAACTGGATCACCATCACACAAAAGCGCAAGATGGCGAAAGCATCAAATTACGATGAAAAGAAGAGAAGCTCACCCACCAACCGGAATAAAACCACCACATTTCCGCTAAATTCGCCCCCTACAAAACACGGAAAATAATTTTTCCAACGCGATAACCGTTCCTCAAAAAAGGGCAAGTCAAGTGCCACAAACACACGACAAGGTAATCATACGTCATCAACAACAAGTTGTTCAAAGTTGTTTTCTTTGCCAAGACGCGAGAAGAAATCTTCTAATCCCAACTTGCCAAATACAAGCACTGGCAAGGCCCGAGAGATACCAATAAGTTCTATCAGGAAAAATTGCAGTCGTAACTGGGCCTCACCTGCCAACAACAACATCAAAGTGCCACGCGGTCCAGCGAAATTTTAAAATGAGACCCCAGCCGAAACAAGTCCCCATAACAGCTGTAATCATAAAAGAGATAGTTGCACCAGAGAAGAATATACACAACCGGAACCATCCCTTATAAGCAAACAAAGTGAACCGGAAGAAGTAGTTGTAGAATCCCCGAACATCAGCAATCCTCCTGTTGCACGCAGTCCTGTGGAATCCTTTAACCTTGGCACCAGTTCGCCAACAGTTAAATCCTCAGTTGGTCCACAGAATCAACCCCACAAAACTGGAGAAACAGATGTTAAGTCCCAGAACAGTTATACGCTTCCCTTATCTGCCGTTAGACGATCTTTTTACGCAGAACGAGGTAAACTGTGTTATAAAAACTTCAAAAGAAGTCTAGAAAAGCACGAACAAACGAGCACCTCCGATGAAGCAAAACAAGTGTTAGATGTTCGAAGGAGTAACGTCAAAGGTACATTGCAAGAGAATATTGCTTCACTCGAAATGAAAATACATTTAAGCAAATCCCACCATCTCATGTCACAAGTTAGTACCCTGGCAGTGGCTAAGCACATTTTAAAGCATGGTCCCTTAGTGCCTACTACGGAATTGTGCGACATCTACAAAAAGACCAATGGTTCCTCGAGTAACCGGCGCATGATGTCAGCCGAGTTGTTTGGTATCACGTCCAAGCATTTAAACATCATGCAGTTATACATCGAAGGGCAGGCATTTATCTGTGAGAACACACAATCAGATTTTGCATCTATCCTTTCCTTTGTTCACAATCAAATGAAAGATAGGAAACATTTAAATGAGCACGTAACAAACACAGTTGGTGAATGCTTCAAGGAAGCCTTAAACTATATGGATTCCAAAAGAGACCGGGATACAGTCATTGCCATGATTGAATGTTTGACCAGCATAAAATTTGTTGCTAGAAAACTGTTAAATGTTCAAAACAAAGGAGCAGTACAGGGAAGTCATGATTCGTTTAAGGAAAATCTACGTGCATTTAGAGACATACGAAAAACATCACAAGTTGTTAGGAACGACATGACAAATGAACAGCAATGTAAACTTGCTATAAGAATTGCAAATAAAAGGAAACTAAAAGAAATTCTCCACATAGCTCCAGGACGTGGTCGTAAGCTGAAGTGCGAGGAAAACCCCATGCTAGTACCTCTCCTTGAGTATGCCTTCATGGAGGCAGACGTCATTGAAGGTGGCGGGGGAGTTCAGAGTCATCCGCGCTTCATAGATGACACCCTATACCGGACTTCAGACAATGTCACCAACATGAAACAGGCAAGACAACTTGTTATGGCAATGTCCAACCCCGATTTCAATATCTCCCTTTCTTGCTGTTACAACTATACACAAAATTACAAAAAGAACACAATGCAAGCAAAAAGGCACCATGACGGGAGAGAGATAAATGCCAAAATATCCTTCCATAATCCCCCCCGCGTAGGGGTTGAAAAATTCGTCGTCAACATTCATTGGTCATCGGCTAACATCAATTTCATAGTCGACGATTGCGAAGAAAACAAAAACAATTACATGGTAGACTCAAAAGATGCAAAAAGTATTGTCCCAGGGGACATATCACCAGTTCAAAAGCCCATGAAAACATGGAAGCAGCGATCGGGTATTCTACCTGACCATGACTGGGAACAAGGACGGTCCAATGCCATCACACCAATGGCTCACCTTTTTTTGGAAAGCAAAACAGTGGTAACCAATGAAGAAGTCACAATACCCCTTCAGAATGCTGCAGCATCGGTTTCTGTGACACGTACTGGCAAAGCAGTGTATTTGACATATCTTTCTTACTATGAGCCTGAAACTGTATTCCGTTGTATGAACGAGATTTTCTTTCTTATGGTCCAGCCATCTCTTGATATTTTTTCAGAAATCCCGAAACTGGAAGGCTAAAGGAGAATTTTGTGTTTATTTCTGACAATGGACCTGCTGAGCAGCCAGCAAGCCCCGCAGTACAGATGTGCTTGGCCAGACTATGCAGATTTCTAGATTTAGACAAGGTCATTCAAGTGTCATTTGCTGAGTACCATAGCAAAAGAAACTTTGTTGAAAGGGTACAGCCGCAAGCAAACAAAGTACTCTCAGCGCATGGTTCATTCTCAAGTCATGAGAAACACCCTGACGTTAGAGGACCTGGTACACCAGAACATCTTGAAAACATGGAGCAAATGGCTGCTGCTGTCAACACCTGTTTAAAAGGAGCGTCTTTTGGTGGAAGGTACATTGATGTGTACCGAGGTCTTAAGGAAAATCAGTGGATTTTCCATGATGACACTCAGTTGAAGACATTTCTCTCTATGGCAGAGTTCAGCAAGGAAGTTTCAGGAATGTCGTATCAAGCAAGGGATACTTCTCTTTTGCAAATGCTCCATGATGTTTGGGATATCGAAACCAAATTTAAAGGAAATTACTGGGACGATTACGCAGTGGTGAAAGGGGAAGAAAGTATACGGTCTTCATGGTGTGACAAATATACAACAGTGATATTCGAAATGGAGATGACTGGAGAGGAGATCCGCAGCAGCGTATGCATCATCAACCCCTCCCCGACTACATGAGATGGCTTGAAAGTGGAGGAGAATTGCACTATTTGCCATACGAAGCGAGAAAATCGTTAACAAATGGAAGGTGGGATAATATACCAGGCTGTTTTCTTCCAAGTCATTGCTTAGATTTGGCGTATGTACTCATGCCCAAGCCTACGGGGTTCTTGCTTCAGAGTTTAGCGTTGCTATGTTGGCTGCCCGAGAATGAGGTTCAGCACTTCTTTGACGAAAAGGAAAGTGAAATCCAGAGAGAGATAAAGAGCTGCTTCAAGCGGGATCAGTGGAAAACACACAAACTGTACCAAGAAAAGAAGGATACGCTGGTCGCCTTATGCAAAGCTAAAAACATAGAAGCATCTGGCATGAAACATGAACTTGTAGAGAGGCTTTCTGTGGAAGAGGAGGAAGCATCACAAATCACACCTGACATGTATGATGGTCAGAAAGAATTGCCAAAGTCTACAAAAAATATTGCAAAATTAAGTAGAAGTTACCTGCAATCAGTCTTGACGTTCCATGGCTTTGCAGCATGCGGCACAAAGGACGAATTGATTCTACGTGTAGGCCTTATTGCTAACAAGAGAGCACACCTCTGCTTCAACAGAGAGCGACAGATGTTGCTAGATCTAATAACAGTATCAAAGGAACTAATCCTCGCCGAAAAAAAGCAAAGATTGTGTCCTGATGCCCCTACTTACAAGCAAAGAACGTTTGCAACACCAACTGTGACGTCACTTTCCTCTAATCGACCAAGATATCATGCAGCAGCTCAAACCCAGGCTTCAGGAAAGGCATGTGTGGACATACCTCAAGGAATCGCCAAGGAAAATATTCACGAAATTTTTGACGAGCTGACACAGCAAATTAAAAACGAATTCCAAGTCTCACTTTCAACTGAAACTGCCAGCGTTCATCAGCAAAAAGAATCTAACAACATCAAAGCTGCCATTCTTCGAGAGGGAGCAAGGGTATGTTCTTTTAATTAATGCATGTAAGCCACCTTTGGAACCAGAGCTTAACTCACGTAATTGAATATTAGTCATCCTTGATTGAGTAAAACATTACTGAAGCGTTAAGCAGTAATAAAGAGATATTGTCCTATTGGGCATGCATTATTCTTAGTTATCTCCACTTTTACACTAATGCACACCAAACATTTCTTGAATTTATAGCGTGGCTACTTCCTTTCAGGTTAAGGTGTTTTGGACTGCAGACGATGTAAAGGGGACTGGATGGCACGAGGGCTGGTACATGGCTGCGGTTAATGGTGTAATTGACGATGAATTGGGAAAAGCAAACATCACTTACGTGGTGGAGCCTACAGAATCATATGAGGTCTCTGTTGAAGAGTTGCTCCAGAGGGGATGGATAATGACAGAGGTGAAATAGAACAGTTTTATGAAATTGGGGCAAGAATTAAAATTAAGTGGTCAAAACAGGAAATAGGTGACACAAATTGGAGGCCTGGTTGGTATGTTGCAGAAGTTCAAGATGCTGACAGGGATAACGATCAAATAACTGTACAATTTGTATCTGAACCGGAATGTACCTACGTATATGAAGTGACGCCATGTGTAGCAAAGGGAACCATTCAAATGGTAAAACCGGTATTCTAGTCACTCCTAACCTGTTAAAAAAGGAAGTTAAGCTAGCTCGATGTGTGACTGACCTAGGGTTAACAGAGTGTTTCAAAGGCTAAGGAAGTGTTTTTTGGGACACTGAGAATGGATCATTAGCTCGCACTTTGTCAATCAAGACCTACACTTGTAGAGAATATGATTTCCTATTGCGAAAAGAAAGTGAGACTTGTTCAGATGTATGATATCTTATTAGGAGAAATTTGAAGAGGGATAAAGCCTTTGACGATGAGTTGTCACTGCGGCATATTTGTTATTAGGGGTCATGTTTGCCTAGACACCCCTGCAAATCTTATGTGATTAATTCATACTAAGTTATTCTGTTGCCCACGCTTGCTTTTGTGTTTTTGCGTGGTCGTCCGATTTTGTTATCACTCGTATGATTACAAACCGAATTGGACTCCACTCAGTCCTATTACCATTACTTATGTTAAGCTATCCTTCTTAGTTTGGGGTCACTTGACATACCCTCTCATTACACCAATTTAGCTCTGAGTAGTCATTTTTCCTTGGTTCTTTGCCATCCATTGACTAATTTTAATTAGTGTAGGGAGAAATTAAATGTTTTGCAAATAAGTTACATGAGCTTTCTGTTTAGTCAGGGTTTCAGTGAAGAGTAGAATTTTATGAAAAAATTTATATTGACAATAAAGACAGTGAAAAGTGATCCTTCAATTGTGTATTGGTCATTTTCTCTAATAAATGGTACGTCAAAGATGTCTGAGGAGGTTTGCAAGTACCAAAATTGAAGTCTCAAAATTTCCGGGGGGGGGGGAACCACTCTATGAAAATCCAAGGGGGTACCCTCCTAATAAAAGATATCTGAGGGGGTGTTTAAGGTAATACCTCAATAGGGGGGGGTGCGGATATTAAATGGAATGGCAAAATAAAAACATGACAGCAAGATAACAACTCACGATTTCTAAGTCCTTTGTATGCGACTCTTTGATCAGCATGCTGCTCAACAGTGCAAAGAATTTGCTTCTGCTGTTTTCTTGGCATCTGAAACTGTTAGGGATCGAAAAGTGAGTCAGAAATAGTAATTTTGTTGAAACAACGAATGAATCACTTGTGTTCCGTTCCATCGAACAAACTCCTCCATGTTTTTTGGTCTCAATAAACTGCGGGAACCTGGAACCAAAGAAAGTGATTGTTGCTATGACAATGTCTCATGTGGAGCCCTGGACACGATTGTTTTCATGGGTTGCGATTGATCAAGAAACAAGAATTACTGTAAAAACGAAAAAGATGAAGTTACAATATAATTGTCCGACTGCTGGGACTTAAAGAAATGAAAAAAAAACACTTGAAAATGTTATCCACAAGCTTCCTTTTAATGCTGATTGAAGAATCGAAAGCACCCAGGAGTACATCAATCTGCAGTGAAACCACGGGAGCGAAGCGCTGGCTGGTGTAATCCATTTCCTGTCCGGTATGTTCAACTTTCGGTAAGTAATAAATGAAATTCACAACCTCAAATTGTTTTGGCGTATTTTTTTATTGGTTTATACAACAAACAGAATTTCGTACATCGAGTGCAAATTGTAGCAGTTGCAAGTTTGTCGGCCGTATTTTTAGCCTGGTTGAGGTGCTTCGAAATATAAACGCATGTTGCTTTCGAAATATAAACGTTTGAGACCGAAACTATCCGTTTAAACACTTTGAGAAGCGTTTAATGTTTTTTACAAGCCGTTCAGAAAATCGGCACAACATTTTTGTAAAACGTTAGAAATTTTCGCTCATCTGTTAAAAGCGTAAACCAAACCATTTGAACGTTTTGAAAAAGCGTTCAGAAAATCAACACTATCCGTTAAAACGTTTTTGTAAACCGTTAGAAATTTTCGCTCACCCGTTAAAAGCGTTTACCAAACCATTTGGATGTTTCGAAAAAGCGTTTGTTAACCATTCATTAGCCGTTATTTTTTGCCCGTTTAACGGAAAAGCGTTAATGTACGTTTTCCCATGGAAGGTCACATATTTCAAAATTGCGTCCAGTGGAGGACCACTTATCCCTCTACGAATAGCCTCTTGAGGAATGTTTCTGTGTAAAGAAGTGTAGTAATTTTGACTTTGAAAAACAGTATTTAAAATGCCACATTTTTTTTTCCTTTTTACATTGCAATCAGATTTATTCAGATAATTTTCTTTGGAGTGCGAGGCTTTAGAACAGTGCTTTCTATGTTAAATTTCCGCAACCCCCTCTTTCCACATGCTTCTTACAAATTATGTCAATTTCAACCTGCCTTCAGTACATGTTGTACAGCGGTTAATTTCGAGCGTTGTAGTTGTATTTTTTCTTTTTGGTGGCGGAAGCCATAATGATTACACGCAGAAAGGAACATGTGTTCCACCAGTACCATGCAATGCACTTTGGGAACGATACAAGATGGCGGCCAGGACGAAAGATGCTAAACAATGTTGTTGTTTCGTATAGAAGCAGAGGCAACCACCGAATTGCTCTATTAGTTAAGAATGAGAGCAGGAAAAACTCACATCAAGTGATTTTTGATCGGTAAGGCTGCATATTTACCTGGGAAACTATTTTCCGGTTCTGTTATTTTCACCACACGGTAACTACACAGTACCGGAAACGATCGTTACCGTGAAATCCTAGGGCTTGGCATAGTGTACTGTTCCAACGTAAGACAGTAGAGTTAATTTTCCTCGCCATTGATCTTGGTACATATCTGGCCACCAGATAACCTCAAACTCGCGAGTAGCCCTTCCTTCACCTTCGCCTACCACCAAAGAGGCATGGCATGTTGGTTGCTGACTGGTATCACTGGCTCCTCTTGCCTTTGCTTTTGTGAGGGCAATGGCTGCTACACCACTCAGAGCTGATCCAATATCAGCCACTTCTCGTCCTCCGTGGAAACTTTTGTTCAGGGCCAAGGGGGTGAAACTGCTCTGAAAAAGTGCTTTAACTTCGTCGAGCGCAAAACACTTATAGGAGATCTGCCTAGTGCTCCCCTTCCATACCGGTGGTCTCCAGTGGGGACCTTCTCGTACTTTATTTACAAATGCACTTGTTAGATGTGCTAGCACCAGTTTCAGGTAATCAACAGGGCAGTCGAACCATTCTACCTTCACCCATTTTCTTGCAAAGAAAAACGAATGTGTTCTGTGAAGATACACCCTCGAAAAGAATTCAAAGGAATTCCATTGGACGGTCTGTGGGCTCCCCAGACATCAATCACAATAGAGACTGTTGGCTTGTAACCATAATGACCAATTACATTTGAGTTTAGTTAGAAAGGGAATGATCGTAGAATCACGGAAATAGCAAACTGGCTTTTCAAAGAGTTAACAAGAAAAGGTAACTAGGGAACATACCTCATATAGCTCGTTCACTTACCAGAGACTTTAGGGTGCAAAGTAGAGTTTAAACTTTTTGTCACTCCCGATAACCACAGTTTGAAGTCATTCACAATCGTGGCGTTCGGTGTTCTTGTGTGTGGCTCTGGGACTGCTACAACGTTTTGCCCATCACGAAATGATAGATGTTTTACCTGCCTCGCTTTAGGATGCTTTGAACTCCTGTGTCTCAGCAAGGCAGTCGTTGTAGTAAATTCTTTATCACAGCAATCACAGTGTGTCTTGTATGGGGCCATTTTGCAACTAACAAAGGATTGCTGTGCTGCTACATGTATGTTCTTTATTGTGCAATTATATCACCTTGTAATTGTCTAATCACAATTATGCAAACACATATCAGGAAATGTTGTAACTAACTTCTCAGCTGTGAACGTGTTCATCTCTGGTCAGTGGCAACGCGTGTACCAGGGCAGACTCAGACGAAACAGAAAAGGGAAGGCTTTATTTTAAAAATCTAAGAAAGCAACACAAACAGAGGCGTGCAGAAAGGAAGCGAGAAGAACAGAGGAGGGAAAATGAACAGACAGACAGACAATATGGTGGGTGATTACCGTCATAATTCAATTTTGGATTTTCTGGCATGTTATTAAATTTTGCATTGTAATGAATTTTGTGTCTGTTTGAATTTTATCTTGGTTTCATCAATTTTCTGACAGAATTCCGATATTTTCGTCTAATCAAATTTTCAGGTAACCTAAACTTTCTGTTGATTTGAATTTTCGGGTTGTGTCAGGTTTCGGGGACCTTTTCGAATTTCCGACTAGTTTTGAATACTTTACATCTCCAATTCGTTTTTGGTGAATTTTTTACCAGTAGTTCTAATTTTCGGACACATTCAATTTTCTGCTACAACTTTTTCTCGAGTTGGCCTGGTGACTATGAGACACGAGACACCAGATCGAGGTAATAAATTTCCCGCCACAGAGAGTTTCCTGTGTTGGTTCAAAGATGGCGGATCGGGAGCCCTCAACAAACAATTTCTCCCTTGCAATAAATCTTCTCCGACAGGCAACGAAAATACTATCGTCAAGCGAATTAAGTGAAAATGAAAATAATTCGTCGTCGTCAACACCGGCTAGACCTTCAAGCAGCAGTGTACGGTCTCAAAACACCATTTCTCCCAGTCCAACAACAGACCGCGACGCAGCAGTAATGGCAGATTTCAGAAACCTTTTCTCGCCGTATGCGGCAACTGCTAGTTCATCACTTTCTCGTGCACAGCGACACTCACGGCCACCGAAGCGCGGAAGTCGGCCTAGTCCTTATTTGAAACCTAAAGAGACATGGACACACGATTTTTTTTGTCTAACCAGTCCTCAACAGGATCAAGTGCCTGTCAAGTCTCAAAAGCTTGAATTGCAAGCCGCTGGCTTAGGGAGAAAAAAGGTGGTTTTCGGTAACAAAGACGAGGCAATAGAGGTTAGTAAGAAGTTGGAAGCTGCATACCCTTAGCTGAATGCTGGCGGTGGTTTTGAAATATTGAGGAGTGGAATTGGCAGCAGTCTAGCCTTTGTATCACCACCAGCAACCGGATACTCTGTTCCTTACCTGAGGGATCAGGCGGGTCTTGGACAAGCCCTGGCCTATATACGGCCATTGCAAGTGGAATTAGATGTTTCCCCAGTTTTAATTGATATGGTAGGTGCGAATGGCATTTTCTTAAAAAAATTGCAGCGATGAGTCATAGCTACAATCTCTCAAAAGGATATTATATTAATTTTATTCACTTCTGAAAAAATATAGGGAACTGTTGGAATCCAAATAATAACACTGACACTGTATATCATTATTTGTAGCCTTCTACAGCACAAGCAAAATCAAGCGTCCCTCAAGTGAACTGTACAATATGTGGGTTGCAGCTCAATGTGACCGAAGTTAGGTCCCATCAGCAATCATGCAGCAGAGAGGAAGTCAGTGCTGAAGAGGATGCCACTACAGCACAGAGAACTACCTTTGAAATTTCAGATTCTCCTGGGGTAATCTATTTCTTTCTTAGGGACTAGAAATTAATTTCATATTTGTGTTGGTTGTAGGGGAAGGGGTAGTTTTGTAACTGTTCATGTAGTGTTTTTACTTTGCCTGTTAAATTCATGAAGTTATTTAAACAAATTATTATGCACTATCTGATTCTAGGATATAATTATTTTGTTTTTCCTTGTTTACTTTTGGCAGTGACGCACAAATTGTGAAATGTTGTTTCACAGGTTAACTAAACATCATCACTCAAATTTACAAAAGACACTCTTTCTTTATGCATTAGCAATTCAAAGTACAGTTATGAGTTAATTGTATTTAGTAGATCCTTTCAGTTGTTGAAAATAAGAGTGCAAATAGTCGTGAATACCGTATGTCCTTTTTTGAAAATAAGAGTGCGTACAGTCATGAATATGTCCTTTTTTCAAAGAAAGTACTTTCTGAAGTATTGCAACTTGATATAACATGATGAAGAGTCATATGGCTGATACTAACAATTATTACATTTTCTTCTGAGTGCAAAATTGACAATTTAGTATAATTAATGACTTGTCACATTTTCATTTTTGTTAAGCTGAATGATGCTGCTTTGGTAGAATTGACTGCTCTTTTTCCTGACATAAGTGGCAATGTAATTAACAACACGCTGACTGCAAGTGGAGGGAATGCTAGTGTGGCTGCCTCTAGACTCATCCATTGGCCTGGTAAGGTAATCGTAGATGTCAGAATCATACAATATTGATTCTTGGTAATCCTGTAAAGGAAGTTGAGATTGTGTTATTACCTGGGATAAAAGTCAACTGTTTCAGCCCCCACACCTCTCATCTATACACCTACTGACCAATGAGAGCATGTGTTGTATCTCATATTTGCATTTTTTAACCGCAGCAAGTACCAGTATGGCAAATCAAAGCAGTGATGATCAGTGCAATAATGCAAGTGATGATGAACTTCTGCTACCCACCTTTGATGAGGATAGACCAAAGGATCCTATTGTTATGTACAGGCAGCAGACTCTAAATGAGAACGCCCCCCCCCCCCCCCATGAGAATTTACGTTAATCGCATGAATGAGGAGTTTTCAGCTGATGTCCTGGCCATCTATAAGAAACCTTATACTACAGGCTAAGAAATTTCTCAAACGCTATTGGCTAAGACCAGTAGTATTTCTGCCAAATTTGAAATACTTACATGTAAAAATTTCAGTTTCCATGGAAACCTAAAATGATCGAAACAATATGGCGGAAAGATTTTCAAAATTCTGTGGAAAAAACTGCAACAGCTAAAGGAAATTACCAAGATATGGAAACAGCAAAGAATGTACAAAGATCTAGGTCACTGCTTCGTCGATTTAAGGTGGAAGGGAAAGGATACAGTCCTGATATTTTCAGTGAGCTGCAACGCGAACCAACTCCGCTGACGAAATTCGGTGCATAGCTTTATCGTCGAGCGCTCTTTCAACTGCTATCGAAGAAGGTGAGAGTATGAAAAACGGTTCCTTTCAGTCTTTATTCGACAGTTCAGAAGCACAGGCGACCAGAAGTAAACGTCGTCCGCTGGAAACTAGTTTCCGCTGCTGTGGTGACCAAAGATACGATAAATAGCCAACAATTTTCATGGCCTGCTGCTTAAATGAAAGCCCCAAAGTCCAAGTTCCACACAAGCAGAATGGGTTAAAAAATCGATTGATAAACTTCGATTGACGATTAGGCTGTTCAAAATGTACCCTTCAAAAGATATTTACATGTATTCAAGTACTGTTTTATCGCAGTTGAAGCGAAAATCATTTGAACATGTGTGACCTTTGTGCGATCACATGTTTGATCACATGTTGTATGTAGTAAAACCAATCACTCGCGCGTGACTAAACAGCGTTACAAGATGCGAAATTTCTTTGCCTTGTAGTATAAACAAAAAATAGCACGGTTTCTTCGGGGTATTTGGTATAAATACCGGCTCGTGATATTTCAAAACTCTCCAAATATCACTCGCCGCGGTGGCTCGTGATATTTTGCCGAATTTTGAAATATCACTCGCGGTATTTATCCCAAATACCCCTAGAAACCGTGCTATTTCCTATACAAATCCAAGGTTTAACTCAACATTGAGGGTGAAATTTGAGAATGAAGTAGCAGTAGGGGAAGGTCCAGTGAGAGAGTTCTTCAGTACACTCATGGGATTTCTTCATGATGGCTTTCCACTTGATGGAGAGGGCCTGGGAAAACTGACAGAAGTATTTGAAGGTCAGGAAGACCACAAACTTCCTATCCCCAATGCTCTCCTTCGTAATGCAGGATTTTATAGAAGTTTTGGCAGAATGATCGCCCACTCCTTCCTACATGGAGGTCCTCCCTTATTTGGACTCTCTCCAGCAGTTGTTCAGTTCTGGTGTCAAGATAGCATCAATGCAGTAACCATAGATGATGTACCAGACTATGACCTAAGGGAAGCCTTAAAGGAAGTAAGTACAACAATTGTGATAATAATTATTGTGGATTAGTTTGGGTTCCATGTTTTTTCATGGTTTGAAGTAGGTGTGTACAGTGTCAATACAAATAGGATGGAGGACCGTCTTTAGCCAAGTTGAAAACACAGCTAAAGCTTCCACAGCAACCACCCCCTCAAAAGTGAACATTTGTCAATTTTTAAAAGAGCAATAAATATTTCTAATCACATAACATTATGCAAATTTAATAAGTGCAAGTGACTACCTGCAGCACTCTACCACTACTCTGAGCTTCTTTGGTGGTTTCACTTTGGTGGATTCACTTTTTTTCTTTGAGGATATTTTTTTGTCTACAAATATTTGTCAATACGATTTTTAAGAAAGATTTTACCTTAAAGGTTGAACTTAAAGGTGTACTTCACTTGGTGATTCAACAAGACATTTTTGTTTCTGCAGTTATCCAACATGGACAATGATAACAATCCATCAGATGAACTTAAAGTCTTCTTGCTACCATATCGGGATGAAGCTGCTGTGCTTCAAGTCCCATTGACAGGGAAACAAAAACACTTTGCTCTTCAACAGTTTATTGTGTATAATGTGATTGAGAAACGGCGTCAAGAACTGACTGACCTGGCTTCTGGTATGAATGAACTTGGCCTTCTAGAGTACAGTACCGCCCAAATGTAAGTTACCACCTCTCGTCTCGTTTCTCGCGAGACGCGTCTCGTTTCTCTCGAGACGAGTCTCGTTTCTCTCGATACGAGTCTCGTTTCTCGCGAGAGTCACTGAACCATTTAGTATGGAATATATTACTCGCGAGAGGTCGTTGTACTATCTATTGTATCGGAGATTTCCGTTTGCACTGTGTTGTCAAATCGGTGAAGTCGAAATTAAAACAGAAAGTTTGTTTGTTTTCAGCTTCATCGTACTGAATTTGCAACACCTCCGAACATCAGTCTAATGTCTTCCTTGCCGTTCGAACGGCTCTTGCCGTGAGTTTGAAAAAAATTCTTGCCGTTTGAACGGCTCTTGCCGTGCGTTCAAAAAAATCGCTAGCCGTTCGGACGATTCAAAATAATTATTTTGGGGCGTTCGTAAGGTGCGTGCTCAACTGTCTGCTGTTCGCATGGCTTGATCGAGCTATCCGTTGCAATCTTGACTCGTAAGCCCCGGCGCGCTAAACGATCAAACATTTTTATCCAATGTCGTGTTTTTCAAACATAACGTGGCTAAACGGACAAACAACTTGGCTCTCCAACAACTTGAACACAACTGAAACGAACGATTCCTTGATTGCTGTGAGCTGCTGTTTACATGCATGTTCTACAAAGTAAACGTATAGCCAAAGAAATTGATTCTCGCGCGTACCTACGAACAAACAAATTGTCGACCTTACTACGTATACGGCCACCGTTACACAAGAGGTCTTAAGTTCTAAAGTGTAAGCCATACAAATTTCTAAGCACTGTTGAAGTCATTCTTGGAGAGAGTTTTCGTTTGCGAATGAATCATTCGGTAGATTTTATCACACTTTTGGTCACGTGCTCAAACCTGTGAATCGAGAGTCTCAATTGAGAGAGAGATAAGGCCTTTGGCTTTTTGTTTGGTTGTAATTATTTTCATCAGTTTAGTAACATTTTTATCGGTTGGTTCTGAATTAGATACTGGGTTCGCTTTGTTTTGCTTTTTCGACATGGTGGAAATTTTATTGTTTACAATTTTTGTTACGATGTGTCCCGGAATCCCAGACCCACGGTGTGGTAGCAACGCGAAATGAGCTTATTTCCTGTCCGGAATGGCCCCTGTAGCAACGGTTATAAAAAAACATATTTACTGGGAAGTAGCTTTCTAGAGTAACCCAAATTTCAAAACAAGCAAGTTTCTGAGTCGGCGAGCACACGCAGAAGACTATACATGCATGCATGACAAAAGCGTGACTTTTTCACGCATCAGTAAAGTTTTCAAGGCGTCACAACAATTTGTAGTTGATTCGCTGCTATGTTCTACAATCGAAAATAAGCTTTAAATCTATTTTGAAACGGCATTCTAGGAATATCTACGTACAAAGCGTGCGTGTGGTTGCTACAGCCGAACAAAAAAATCAATGTAAACATACAGGACTGTTGGCAAGTTTCTGACATATGCAAATTACGCTTTTTACTGCCGGTCCGAAACGCAAAATTATTTGCCATCCTTTTCTTAAATAACCATTGACGCCATGCTTTTGGATATTAAAAGAAACAAGTTTCATTCAAAACTTACTGAGGTAATGACCAGCGTTCGATAAAACAAAGAACATTTCTCAATGTAAATGTGGCTAGACGTAGATGTGACGATGGCGCCACTCAAAAATAATTATTTTGAGATTGCGTTATTTTCATTTATAAAATTACTTAGAACACTGAAAACGGCTTTGCGAAAGCAGCGTTGTCAATTCCTATACGTTGTCAAAGTTTCCGTTGTCAATTCCTATACACACTTGGAAAATCGGCTGATTTTTTTTTCCAACACAAATCGGAGCCGTCTAGCGTCTCTAGCGACGTTTGTCACAGAAATAGTGTTTATGTCTTTTTGCTTCTGCCGTCTAGCCTTTTTGGCGTTCAAAAAAAAAATTGCATCCATTCACCCGTTCGACTTAACCGTTCGAAAAATATTGCATCCGTTCACCCGTTCGACTTTACCGTTCGAAAAAATTGCATCTGTTCACCCGTTCCACTTTACCGTTCGAAAAAATGTTGCATCCGTTCAGCCGTTCAACCGACGTTTCGAATGGCTTGTCTAGCCGTTTGTTATCCGTTCGCTTGCCGTGCGTTCGGCCGTTCGAACGGATAATGCCGTTTGTACATTCACCTAAAGGCAAAGCGTTGGTACTTGCAGTGCACTCGCGAGAAACGAGAAACTTCTCGAGAGAAACGAGACTCGTCTCGAGAGAAACGAGACACGTCTCGATAGAAACGAGACGCGTCTCGCGAGACGGTGGTAACTTACATTTGAGCGGTACTGTACTTAAAAGTCCATGACTCAATGGCAGCAGCTGTCTTTCCGCGGCAAGCTGAGGCAGTTATTGACAAGATGGAGGTCATGAGTAGGATCAGTCTTGAAAATGACAAGCACCCTCAAGGCCAAGCTATTTTGCATTTCCTCTATCGGTTTCTTGATGAAATCAGCCAAGATGCAGAAGGTAAAAATGATGTTAGAGTGGAAAGCCAATTTCTTGAACCCTCAATTTTTCGAACCTCCTGATAACCTGAACCAAAAGTCGTTTCCCTCCCTCAATCAAACACTGTAATTTTACCCTCCATTTCTCAAACTCTGATTTTTCCAACCAATTTTCATTTCCTTTGGCGGTTTAAAAGATCTGGATTCCACTGTAATTCCATGATCTTTGCAATGTTGATGTTGATTTGATGTGGTTTCCTTAGAGTGAAAACTAAGTCCCACTTTTTCCCTGTAGGTACAGCTGTTATTTCATGTGTATTGAACCAGTTTGACTTTTATCTGAGACTCCCTTCGTTTCAGACTAAGAAAATTAGGAGACAAAAAAATAAGAATCAAACTGGTTTCAAAAATTTAAAACCAAAAGATCATGGAAAAAGGCAATCTTGCCAGGTCGTAAGTGTACGAACCCTATAGTAGGGAAATGAGTGTTTCTTTGCTTTTATTACAGCTGGGGCAGGTCTGCGTGACCTAATGGCCTTCTGGACAGGATGGGAAATGTTGCCACCCCGTGGAGAGAAACTGTGGGTACAACTAGATGACCAGGGTACAGAAACAAGTCTTGCTGAAAGTAAAGCCTGTTTCAACAGGCTTATTGTAAATTCTTCTCACACAGATTATGCAACTCTGAAGAGTTCCTTGTCAAAAGCCTTAAAATATGGGTCAAGAGGATATTACTCAATCTAAGAAAAGCAAGAACAGGCTTCCGTCTATAGCCTGCAACTTTAATGGCCACAGGCCAGTCATTCTTAGTCACCACTGATCTCAGTTGTTGTTATACCAGTTCTGTTAGTGAAATAGTATAATCTTGCACAAACATGTTTTCTAAATATTTTATGATGAAAATTGCTCAAGGTACCTATGTTTTTAAGAAAGTTTCTGATACATAGCAATTATCCATTTGTGCTTTGTAAGTTGAAATTTTGTCCTGGAAATAACATAAAGCTGTCTGTTTCATCATCAGATAATTTGGTTTTATCAACTGGGTTGATAATGTGAATTGTCCACCGTAAAGAGATTCGAAAGCTGACGTTTCGAGCGTTAGCCCTTCGTCGGAGCGAATCAAGGAATTGTGGGTTGTGTGTGGTTTATATACAGAAATATGGAGCTACGCTATTGGTTGGTGCCTGGCAACGTGAAAAACAACAGAATGAATTAGTTGAATGAAAAGCGTTCGTTGATACCGTGAAGATTAAGAGTGCCGATTTGAAAAATAAATCTTTGTTCAAGAGTTTTGCGGCTTTCTGTGCTTCCTTGATGTAGAGAGAGGCCGCAGACTGCCATATGTTGTTTAGAATGATTCGGCAGATTAAAGTGTCTAGCAACCGGTTTAGAAGCGTCTTTATCGTCTTTCTCTACATCGCGAAGGTGTTCTCGGAAACGGTCGCCTAGTCGTCTACCTGTTTCGCCAATATATAACTTTTTGCAAAGAGTGCAAGTTATACAGTAGATGACATTGGCTGAGGTACAGGTAAAATGATCTGTGATCTTAATGGATCGCTTGGGTCCCGACAATTTCTCGACGTTGTAAATGAAAGGACATGTTTTACATCGCGCGCGTGCGCATTTAAAAGTTCCAGGTTGTTCACTTGTTTTGAATGCACTGCTAACTAAAAAGTTACCTATGTTTTTGTCGCGTTTGAATGAAATTAATGGCGGTTGCGAAAAGATTCTAGCAGTATCGGGATCATTTTGAAGTAATTTAAAGTTTTTGAGAATGATGGATTTTACTGCGTGATTGTGAGGGTGAAATGTGAGAATCAACCAGTACATCATCAGTTTCATGTCTTTATTGTATTTGCTACTGAATTTGCCAAAATAGGCCACTGGGAACCACAGTTCTTTTAATGTTCAGCTTGATTGACTTATTACTTTGACCACAAAACTGTGAAAAAGAGTGCAAATTTATGTAGGGTATTACAAGAATTGTACCCCCTTAAATATTAATCTGCACTTTTACATTCTTGACAGTGAATCACATTTGTACAAATGGTGGGTGAACAGCTAGTGTGCTCTTTCAATAAAAGTTAAGGTTTGAATATATATGTCTACACCTTGAAATTCTGAATATTGGCAAGGATCTATTGTTCTAGCCAGTTCCACGTATGTCTCCAAAGAAAATGGTAGTGAAGTCTGTGGTATGACCACTGACTCGTCTGTACTGCGAAGAGGACCATCCCATGCCTCAGAGGGTGCTGGACCTTCCCAATCAATGCCATAATCTTCAACGTCTGCCTGTTTGAAAGACAAACTTATCAGTTGCTGTCATCTATTGAGGTTGTACTGGTTGATTCTCAAACTCATTAACAATTCATCAACGTAAAACAAAGAGAATTGATGGAGGTTCGGAAACCTGGTCCTGATTGGCACAATTTTTACAATTTAATTTCTCTGTTTACTCCTCAGTTCCTATTTCAATTGAAAAGATATATGTAACACTTGAGACAGTGTTTCATCAGCTATCCAAACACCTTGAATTTTGTAAAATATACTCTGCTGCCCATCCTATTTTTAACTCTTATGTCTGTGAGAAAATATTTCTGATCCTATACCAGGATGCATAATAAAATAGATAAAAACGTTCTCTGGTAAAAAATATATAAGAATTATAAGCTTTCGGCAACCGTACTGTTGCCTTCGACGGATAAAAAATGTGATAGAATGTAGGTGAATGAAATATAACGAGAAAATACGAATAAATTAAAATAAGAAAAATGCGTGCAAAAAAGGTGAAAGAATGCTATAAGGAGCTAAAAAGCGTAATTAAAAATAAACAAATCCACGGCTGTGCCATGGGCAGCCCTGTCAGTCCCGTTGTTGCAAACCTCTGCATGGAAGAGATTGAAAAAACAGCAATCGACTCGACCCCTGTACCACCGAAAGTTTGGAAGCGTTATGTGGACGACAGTTTTTGTGTTATTAAGCGGAATGCAGTTTCCTCCTTCCACGATTCATTGAACTCTGTTGACCAGCACATTTCTTTCACCATCGAACACGAATCTAATGGCAAGCTTCCGTTTCTTGACACCCTCATCACACGCGATAATGGAAAGCTCGTGGTCGACATTTATCGTAAACCAACACATACTGACCGATCTCTTGATTTCAATTCCCACCACGACAAGAAACATAAAACAAGCACCGCTGAAACACTTCTTCACAGAGCTCTGAATCTTCCTAACACACAAGATGGAAGAAACCGTGAAACTGCCCATGTTTGTGCCGCCCTACACTCCAATGGCTATCCCTCAAAAATTACTGAGGACATCATAAGAAAGAAAACGAAGCCTCCGCCATCAACACCTACCCCAGAAGAATTAGTCTGTATGTTCTTCAATTGGGTTGAACCTCCATATCGAAACTTCGCAACCCTTCCATACATCAAAGGTATTACAGAGCCTCTGACACGAATTCTAAGAGACCACGATATCCGAGTTACGAGCAAACCGATTAGAACATTACAACAGCACTTCCCTGTCCCAAAGTTTCGACCCTCTGAAGAAGACTGATGTAATGTCATTTACAAAATTCCTTGCGCTTCTTGTCCGTGGAATTATATTGGCGAAACCAAAAGATCCCTCAGCACCAGGAAAAAAGAACATATCAGAAATACAAAACAGTGTGCTATAAACTCTAATGTTGCCAAACACGCATGGGCTTTCGATCACACTATTGATTTCACTGGCGCAAAGATAATTGACACCGCCAATAATAGAACAAGAAAAACTTTGGAATCTTGGCACACAGCAAAAACTGCTGAGGCGGACAATAATTCGTGCCCGCTGCCGAAACAATATAGCATTCTTTTAAAGAAACATTGATTTTTTTAATTACGCTTTTTAGCCCCTTATAGCATTCTTTCACCTTTTTTGCACACACTTTTATTATTTTAATTTATTCGTATTTTCTCGTTATATTTCATTCACCTACATTCTATCACATTTTTTATCCGTCGAAGGCAACAGTACGGTTGCCGAAAGCTTATAATTCTTATATATTTTTTACCAGAGAACGTTTTTATCTATTTTCTTATGTCTGTGTTTGGATATCCTAATGAAACAGTCTCTCTCACTGGATACATCATATCTTATAAACTCTATAGTTCATAGTACTGAAGTAAGATCTTGACAATTTTTTTTTCTTTTGTTTCTTTGGTATATAATTTCGTGTTTGATAAGATAATCTACTTGTAACACTCAGGGAATGTTTCAAAAAGATATCAAACACCTCAAATCTGACCTAAGTTCTTGCTACACATCATTCTTTCAAGTCTGGGTATTGGAAACCCTGATAAAAAAACTCGGTGATGTAAGAAATTACTTACTCTTTGGCGTAGTTCTTGTACTACTCTGTGATTTGATCCTTGTATTTGCATCAAACCATTGACCCACAACTGGACAGGTGTCATATTTCTTTCTGTGCTAATGGGTCCATTGTTGTGGCCTGAGGAAAATATTCTTAGGTGCTTGTTGATTCTTGGTAAGTAGACAAAATGTAGTGCAAATATGTGAACTTCATTGGAAGGATCTAAAAGTGAGCTCTCCTCCATATGGCAAAATAACTGGTAAAACACATATGTGCACCCAGTATATAAATCTCGCCACAGTCTCTCAATACGCTGGTTGTGCACACTTCTGCCAGCAATATGACTTCCTCGGTTTGGTCCTCTTAAAGGATGTGACAGCATGAACCATGCAACATCGCAGTTCTCTCTACCTTTATCAGATCTGACTCTTGATGGCAGCCCAAACGTCTGCACTGCATTTTGAAATAGTCCGTACACAGTGGAAGCACGGTTGTTTGCGCTACATTGCAAAAACACAATCATTGTGCTGAAACCATCGATTCCTCCATGTATTACAAACCTCCACCTGAAGAAGTCATAACATAATCATTTTTTTAAAGAACGTTTTGAAATCTGATCTGTGCTTTTTAACTGAATTTAAGCACTGATTGGATGGATATTTACCGACCTCTTCGCAGCGAGGTAAATATCCAATGCTAGCCACCAACACCGAGGTGAATAGTAACTAGTTGTTTTAGTATAAACTGAAACAGTGAGATAATGTACACCACAAAAAATTAATTTGGATGATTTCTTCACTTGTCATGGATACAAACTGGGATGCCATTTTTTCTCGAGTTGCTCGGAGGTAAATAGCACAGGATAATTGGAGTTTGACGAGCCAATCAGCGCGTGCGTTTAACACTATCCACTGTTTTAGTATATACTAATAATAAAATACTGGCAATTAAGAACAATAGACATTAGAATCACTAATTAATTAATAAGGGTATGATACCTTATTAGTTTATGATTACCATCTATATGCCACAACGCAAGTGGTCCATATACTTGGTACCGTCTTCTGTGTATTGTCCTAAGCTCCAGTGCCCGTAGGAGGACCCCAGTTGGATTGACCCTCCGCATTGCCTCTCTTATTCTACACTGTTGAATTCTCAAACCTCTACTCCTCAGAAATCCAGTCATTCGCCTGCACCCTGTGTTAGGGAACTCTGTTAGGATGTTTTAAATCAGTTGGTCGAGCTCTTCGTTGTCTATGTTAGAGTATGTTAATCTCACACTCAATCCAAACTCGAACAAGCGTCTTTCAACAGTCCGAACACTGACACCTAGCAAAGTTGCAATATCGACGACAGAAAAGCATCTGCCGATCAGAAAATCAAGCTGATCTCTGGGAATTGAATATCTTGGACATCCACGTTGTCCAGTAAAGGCAGTAGCTGGTGATGAAACACCAAAAATATCCCGACTTTCAATAAGGCAATCCCGTGCACCTCTAATTAGGTTAACAAGTTCTTCATCGATTCCATACAAATGAACAAGACGAGCTATTAAGCCATGCAGCCAATCCAGCCTAAAGTGCAAGGCATCCACTGTATTTGGGTCAAGACCTCCTCCTTCACATGCAGAGAAATTATGGGCACGCACGCGCAATAGATAGGGGATTAAGATTGCATAATCAAATAAACATGGCCGTCCAAAGAAGAGACTTTGTATGGACCAAAACGGAAAATTCATTCTTACCTCTTTCCCTGTCAATAATTGCACAATGTTGCATCTCACCCGCGTCCAACAACTTGCCATAAAAAATAAGGAACGGTAAAATATAATGGCCACGGTTTTACGCCAGAAAGAAAATCACCAAAAGTCCACGAATCGCCCATATGTTGTCTCTAATTTTCCAAAGAGAAGGCTCAGTAAAATCCGATTTCCAGCAATAATAGGAGAGGTTTCCAAAATGTTGCATCTCCTTTCCCCTTTCCAAACGATGTTCGTTGAGTAACAACCAACGGCAAAACTTCAAAACAAATATCGGCTACGGTTTTGAGACTTATTTTTGCTTAATTTTTCGTTGTCAACTTCCCTGCAAAGCGTGACAAGAAGCGAATTTTCCACGAAGGAAGGCACCACTCGAGGGTCTAAGTATTGCTTTTGGCCGCCATTTTCATCCTGAAAAATAAACTTTGTAATCGCTTCTTTTAGTTTCCAGGCTTTAAAGTTGCTCTGATTTTCTTGCCCGAGTAGATCTGGGACACATAACATTAAAAATACAAAATAGCGGCGAGAAAAATTGGCGGCAATACCTGCTCGTCTACCGTGAATGAGATATATCGTTTTATAAACCTCTGTAAGGATGTCAGAAATTTCTCCCTCTCTGAAGGATGTTGATCTCCTAATAAATGGAGGAGTCCCTCTAAATAAGCTTAATTACATCGCAGAACAGGCCATCTCAGCCGACCAAGTTTTGTTTTCTCTGGCGATCCGAAACAAACTCTTACTCCGTTGGTCACGCTTTCCAGACAGGACGAATATAGTAGATCTATTAAACCTGACGATACCTGATGGAGCCCTGAAGATAAATTGTCAATCTAAACGAATGACCGAACGACTGAGGTGGCATTGCTGGCGAGCCCAACAACAGCAGAAAACGCTCAACAAAAGAGGGTCAAAGTCGCAGCGTGACACTTTTCTTGACAAGTGGATAAAGATCTCTGTCCTTGCCAGTGATTTTGTCACAGCAGCAGAAATGGAAAATACCATATCAGAGTTCGAAGAGAAGCTGTTGGACATGCAAAGACGTATAGATGACTTAAATATTGAAGTAGAACAATGGAAGGCAAAAAAGGAAGACCTGGAGGTGGAGAAGGAGAAGCTCTTTCAAGAGCTACAGAAAGAACTTTCTTCTAAAGAAGAATCTCTAGGACAATAAATCGAAACACGTAAGGCGGAAAATGAAGAAATGAAAAAATACATCAGAAAATTGGAGAAAGAACACGATCAGCCACACACAGTCCATATGAAAGACATATCTGAACTATCAAAAAAACAACAAAAAAGAAGACTTGAGGCTTTGAATAGCAGAGCACAAAAAGCTTTGTGGTTTATTAATTTATTTGGATTGGAGTTTGACAGCTTACAATTACGTGACAACAAAGGAAACAAATTTTCAGTGGGAAGTTCCCCAGGGCAAAACAAATCACCAGCTGCTGGTCGGCCTGTCACACCAACTGTCACACCACCCCCCACACCATCCGTGACAATGCCTGCAGCCCCCACCCTACCTGAAATGGAAACACAGATGCCTACACCACCTTCTCTCATGTTTAGAGAGCGACTGCTGTCATCTCCTGGATCTCATCAGGAGCAAGGGAGAAACAAAGGAAAACAATTTGACAGTGTGACTGAGGCTGACAAGAGTACAATTGAAACTGTGTTGTTCTTAATGGATAAGTTTGCAGTTGGGGATGCTTTCATCCATGAGCTCAGTATGGTTATTGACGGAATGCCAAAGTCCTACCTCATCAAGCAGTGCAGAGATAAGCTTAACAGTACCTGTTCAGTAAAACCCATTCCAGGAGGGCAGTGTGGTGCTCAAGTGTCTTTTAAAGAATCCCTTATAACCAAGTTAAAACTACTGGTAACCAAATCTTCTGTACTTCATTTTTTTTTCAACTTTCAAATTAAGGTTTGGACAAGAAATTTTTTATATGATTTTCGTATTTTTTAGGCTCAAGATGGAAAATTGTCAGATAAAACAGTGAGAGTGAAAATCAGTGGGGATGGGGCAAGGATGACAAGACTTACAAATTATGTTATTCTGAGTTACTGCATTCTGACTGAGACAGATGACACACTGTCTGCCAAAGGTAATTTTTATTGATTGTTCTTGACATATACTGTAATTTTAACCTCTTCAAACAAATAATATTTAAGTGACAACAGAAAAAGTACTATGTTTGGTCCCCTTCAGCACTACTTTCTGTGAGGAAACCTATGCAAATAATAAAATACTATTTATTGTTACTACAGTATTGACATATTTAATTCTGGAAAATACTCAAGCATTTGCTCCAACCAGTTCCTGTAATCAGGGCCCTTGAGGTAAACTCATACTCAGCTTAAGTATGTTTTGCTTTCAGGGACAAATACCATTGCTGTTATGAGTGGCTCGGAATGCTATGACTCCCTAAAGGCCTGCTTCAAAGATTGTTGGGATGAAATAAATCAAGTCATTGATGATGGTCAAGTTGAAATTAGTCCTGGCCATAACATTTCTCTTGAGATTTTCCTTGGAGGTGACTACAAGGTATAAATTTTATCTGATTATTCATGAATTTACTTCTATTTTCCAATACACTTACCAAAGAGTGAAAATCATGTAAAATTTGTTATAAACAACAAAGCCTATTATATTCATTCCAACAGTTTCTTCTTCTTGTGAGTGGAAGGTCAGCAGCTAATTCAAACTATGCTTGCTTATGGTGTAAGATTCACAAGGATAAGAGGTAGATACCGAATTGTCATTTAAGCATCTTTGAAAAACAAAATGATTTATCAGATAAATATTTCCCGTCCATGCCTATCACAATTTGGGACAGTTATCCTGGAATTAGATGCAGTCTATCAGCTTATAAATTTTTATTTTTTATTTTTGGCAGGTGGGATATGCCAATGCCTCATGACACATACAACAATCCTCCCATGTCACTCACTTTCGAAGATGTAAAAAAAATATGCTAAAACAGGCGAGTACTGCTGCATAGACTCTCCATTACTGAGCATTCCACTTGATCATATAATCCTAGACGAACTACACCTTCTTTTAAGATTCACTGATGTTCTCATGTCAAACCTTATTGAAGATGCTATGGAGTTAGATGACAAGGATGATTTTCTCAAAAAGAAAGGGGAGCCAAAGGGTACCCATCTGAGGAAACTAACCCAGCTAATTAACAGTTGTGGAGTGACATTCAGTGTTTGGGAAAAAAAGGATGGAGATGGAAAAGGGATGGGCAAAATGGACTGGACATCACTTATGGGTGATGAGAAGAAGAAGCTGCTTCATACCTTGGCCACAAAACTTAGAGAATCCAGTGATGTGATTCATGCAGACAGCAAAGACACAGTGGTAAAGCTGTGGCTGGTGAGGAAAATCTTTTCATAGTTAAATATTAATAATTGAATCACTTTCAATCTATTGTCATTCCTGTAACTTAATATCATTCAGTAAATGAGCATCTGTTTTACTTTTTGCAGGATTTTTCTGACATTTACTTTAACTGCATTTCTTCAAGAAATCCCAGTAACAAAGACTCATATGGTGTAAGAGTAAGTTTAGCAAAACAAACAGAAACACATGCAGAGTTGTCAATATTCATCAGACTGTAGCAACGTCCTTCCAATCTCCTTGCACACACAAATGTGTATTAATTAAAAAGGCGCCCACATTCGCGGGTACCTATCCCAGGTGTGTGCCATTAAATATGGAAGATACATGTAATAAAAGCAGAGATTAAAAACATATCTTATATTCACAGATACGCAACTGGATAAACTTATTCCTTACCCTGGCAAACCAACACAAAGGATATGGAAACAGAAATGTAACACCCTACATGCATGCTGCAGCCTATCATCTCCAAGACTCACTTAACAAGTTTCAGAATGTCAAGCAGTTTAGTGGGCAAGGTAACATTTCCCACTAGTAACATGTTAATTTTAAGAAAAATATTGGCAAAAAAATATAGCAACTACATATATTACACATAAGTGAACTGCTAACCTTGTAAGCAAACATTCAACATTTAAAACACCTTTCCATGTCTTCCTCACACTGACACAAATATTATGAAAAAATCCAAGGCAATTTTTCATGTTTATTTTTAAGGATTCCTTGTCTTGATTGATTTCCCTTGACAACTTATCAGATGTTGGGTGGTTTAATTTCTCCTCAGGTGTTGAAAAAAACAATGACACAGCACGTAGCATTGTTTTGCGCAAATCAAATAACTGGGACAGTCCAGCAGAGGTAATCAGGGCAGAACATAGAATGCAATCCCTGAGCTGTAGGGAAAGAAGAAAAAGAAACTACACCAAAAAGAATGATGAATTTTGGAAATATGGAAAGCAAGCTCTGATGTCAGAACTAAAGAAAAAACGCATTAGTTATCAACAAAATGATGCTGCCATAGAAGAAAGCACCACAGGACACAATACTTTTGCCACAGAAGAGGCTAGCACACAAAATGAACAACACTCAAAGAGAGCACAGTCAAGATCCAAAAAGAAAACAAACACAAAAAAGAAAGCAAAGTCAAAATCAAACTTGACAAAAAGAAAAGCACGCTCTTGAGGACTAAAACTAGTACTCGTGTGACTTCATTAGCACAGCTAACACTTTAAATTGATTCATGTCACATAATATTGTAATTGCTTTGGATATCATGAGGTGGCTGCATGAGGAACAGGACATGAAACTGATTTTAAAATATTATTAATATTTCTTAGACTTCAATCTATTGAAATAATAAGAAATTGTAATTTCTGTGTTATGTCAGGCAGCTACCTGTATGAAATCCATGGACAATTTTTCCTGAAATGCCCTAGATGAAGGGATGACATTTCCTGATCTTCTGTCCACTGTGTGTCCCTTTGGAGACCAGGAAATGAAATGCCTTAACTTTACTGGGAAATGTACTTTCGTTCCCTGACCATGAGGGTCTAATAGAAAGTCCCACTGATCTGGAAAGAAATTTTGATTAAAGTCACTTCTATGTCACTTGCCACATGCCACTTTTTTTTCCTTTTCCATTGAAGAGGCAACAGAAGACATCTCCCCGAAATTCAACTGTTAGTCGTTGCCTTGTTCTCTGACACTTGAGTGACTGAGCTAGAGCAACGCGCAGCCATCCAACCTCCTCCAAAATAACACTTCTTTCAGGATTTGGCCGATAAAAATAGCTGTAAAAGAAAAAAAGATTAAATATTACTTTGAACCAATATGTATATAAATATATATATACATCATATAAACGTTCAACGTTCTAGATCTTACTTTGCACCTCCAAGATGGGTTTATAATCACTGATATTTATGCTAAGCCAACCGATAGTCATCTTTATTTACCTTTTTCGAGTTCGCACCCATCACATTGTATACGTGCAATTCCCTATGGGGTGGCTCTTCGAATTAAACGCAATTGTTCTACAGACCAATTTTTGAACAAGAGATGTGAAGAATATAAAGGATATCTGTGCTCACAAAATTACAGCAAGGAATTAGTGGACAGACAATTTGAAAAAGCATTAAGCAATGAGAGGTCCGAACTCTTAACAAAAAGAGTCAAGCCAAAGAAAAAGGTTTTTCCTCTAGTACTTGACTACAACCCAATTCTTCCAGACATCCAGCGGGTGATTAAAAAACATTCCCACTTACTTAGATTGTCTCCTGAGCTTTTAGAGATTTTTCCATCAAAGTCGATTTTTCCAGCTTACCGCAGAACAAAAAACCTAAAAGAAATCTTAGCTCCATCTAAATTTCGGAACATTGAAGCCAGAAATGAAACCTTGGAAGATGACCGAGGTTGTTACAAATGTAACAAAAGATGTGACCTTTGTAAAAATTTTTTGATTCAAGATACTAAGTTTGAGAGTTTTGCTACTGGCCGCATATATAGGATTAATCAGAAATTAAGCTGTACTTCCAAAAATATCATTTATTTGGCTGCTTGTAACAAATGCAAAAAGCAGTACATGGGCTCCACTTCAACAGAATTCAAGGTTCGTTTTCGTAACCATAAATCATCAATGCTTAAGAACAGAAGAACATGTGAGTTGGCGGTCCATTATAATTCTTTTGAGCATCAAATTTGTCAAATTAGTTTTATTATTATCGAACAAATTGTAAACCACAAAAATGCAACCCATCTCGAACAACTGCTCCTCACCAGAGAAGCATATTGGACCTCGCAACTCTTTTCATTATATCCACACGGTCTTAACAAAAGACGTGAATTCAAATCCAAAAATCGTATCTGCTACAACAGTTGACTTTGTCTCTATTGTAGTGTAAATTCTTTTCAGCCCAAATTTGTAATCATCGTAATTTTTGCTGTCTGTAGGACCTCGTTAGCTCCCATCTAGCTTTGAATGTTTCTAGTTTGTAATCTTGCCCTTCTGTTTTGTTAGCCTTCACCTAGTCGTTGTTGTTTTTGTTCAAAAACTCTATTGGGGGATTCTGTTATGTTTGTGTTTGGTTTTTCATTCAGGGGCTTTCGATTGGGAATCTATTACATTGTTTAGGGGCCCTCTCTGAGGACCTTGTTATGACATTGACCCGCACATTCATTCAGAGGCCCTCAGTAGGGAGTTTGTTACGTAAGAACACAATTTATCTGATTAGTCTGTTTGTTCTTTCTTTATCAATTGTTTTTTGTTTTGCCTAGCTTGTAATTAAGACCTTTTCTTGTGTTACGTAACCTTAATTTCCATTTTCTGTGTACTATATAAGAGCCCGTAACCCTGCCACTCACAACCATTGTATATAGCTTTTTTAATTTTTAACTTTTAAACTATCCTGAAGAAGGCCGAAGGCCGAAACGTCGATTAAACGCTGGAACTGTCAAGAGTTTGTCTCTTCGTCGTTTTATTATACCAATCTACATCATATAAATTATATATATTTTATTTCCTTGTATGTACAGGATACTCATGTATGGGTACAATAAATGCAGCATGCAAAATCCAATTTTTAAAAGTTACAAATAAAGGTTGTACTAGCTTATAAGATAGATATACACTGTATGCATACAAAAAAATACTGAGCAGTCAATATCTTGATAATTTCTTTATCTTATATTTCTATCCAAAAATAATGCTCATAACATTGAAAATAGGCTAAAATCAGTGCACACTCATAAAGCCAAATAAAATACTATTATAACCTACCTTAGACACTTGTCATTTAGGTGTTCCTCTGGTTCCCAAGTGGCCTCAAACACACTAAAGTTGTGCCATTTCACAAGAAATTCCTTCCCCTTAAATCAAAGTTGTGCCAGTTTAAATTACTGAGCGATGGCTCTTTTGGCCTTCCTGAAATTAACTCATGGCGTTTCGAATGTAATCGTGTCAAATGAACCGGCAAACAACCAACAGACAATTATTCCTTCTGTTAATTTCTTTATTTCGAATTCAGAATTTAGTGTAAGCCACAACATAAGCAAAACAAATATAAGCTAATAACTCAAACTTACAAATCGTCCTTCCTGACAAGAAATAATTCGATCTACAGTAAAAAACCGTCCTCCTTCAATTGTTTTTCGCCTCCGCTTCCTTTCCTGGGTGAAATCGGCGGTGGAAAGGCAGTCAAGCGCTCGAAAGAATCCCTCTGAATGTTCGCTTCTCTTACTTCTCGCCGCCATGTTGGATTTTAGCTTTCGTGATGACATAGTGGTACTTATCCAATGGAGAGCGAGAATTTCACTAGTTTGATTGGCAGGTCACAAGGGCTCCAAAAATCAAACTCCACCCCCTTATGTCCACAATTTCTCCACATGATTTGCCGAATAATATCAAGTATAAGCTCTCGAAAGTATCTGACCGATTGCAGCTCTTCTTGAGAAGGCGCCCCCCTAACGCTATCCACCATCTTGGATCAACATGGCACGAAATATATTACCTCGATCTGGTGTCTCATAGTCACCAGGCCAACTCGAGAGGAAGTTGTAGCAGAAAATTGAATGTGTCCGAAAATTAGAACTACTGGTAAAAAATTCACCAGAAACTAATCGGAGATGCAAAGTATTCAAAACTAGTCGGAAATTCGAAAAGGTCCCAGAAACCTGACACAACCCGAAAATTCAAATCAACAGAAAGTTAAGGTTATTAGGTTAATATCGGAATTCTGTCAGAAAATGGATGAAACCAAGATAAAATTTCAAACAGACACAAAATTCATTACAGTGCAAAATTTAATAACATGCCAGAAAATCCAAAATTGAATTATGACAGTAATCACCCACCATAAGACAAGACAGACAACTTTATTTTACCAGGGTAGCCCAATCAGCTGCAAGGCTGGTATCCTTAGGAGCCCTGGGTTCAATAAGACTTACATATACACATTTACAATAAAATTACAGGACGGAAAAAAAAGGAAAAAAATCAGATAAAATGTCCTTTAAGAAGGCGTTTAAAAATTGCTAGAGAACTTGCCTCTTTGATTTCGCTTGGCAGTGAATTAAAAGCTAAACGTCCCGAATTATTAAAAGTTCGCCCCCCAAGAACAAGATTTGTTTTATTTGGGTGAATATTTCTCCTCTGCCTAGTGTTATAATTGGCTGAAAGAATGCAAGGCGTCAGTGCGGTGCAAGCCGATGATTGTATATCGGCCAAGATTCAGAAAATAGAAATAGCTCAAAGTCGCAAACCAAAGGCAGAACAAGAAAAACTGGAAGAGGCGGATGAACAGATGGAGGCGGAATGCAGTGGAATCGGTGGAATGAATTTGAAGAACCCTGAAACAGAGGTAAAAGCTGAGAAACCCCGTGAGCCAGAAGAACGAAGATTTCTCCTAGAAATTGAACAAAAGAGTATAAAACCAATAGGAAAAACCATCGGCTCAGTTTGCCAGCTTGCACAATACCGAGATTGGGTTGTCGTAGTCAAAGAATTTCGAAGCCGTAGCGGATTGACAGACGAAAAACTTAAAAGAGAGGTTCTGCATGAGGCTAAAGTGATAGCAAATCTTGGAGATCATGAAGGCTTGCCGTTCCTATTTGGTGTTCAAACTAAGAAAGCCCCTTACGGCATTGTTCTCCAATTTCTTGGAACAAAGGAACAAAGTCTAACATTATGGCATGCTGTGTTCAAGAAAAAACTTAACATTGATCAGTGACTTCTTGTTTTGGATCGCGTGGCCGAGGCACTGCAACACATACATTCGAGAGGCTATCTTCACAATGACCTGAAAGCCAACAATGTGGTCCTTGAAATGAGATGTGGCTCGCAGTACAACCCAGTGATTATTGACTTCGGGATGAGCACAAGAATCAATGCCCGAAAACCAAAGAAATGTTTGTCTCCGGCAGACCAGAGAATGTACAGACAAACATACCCTCACATCACTCAGGAAATCGTTAATGGTAAAGGAACTTCATCAACCACTAGCGACGTTTATTTGTTCACCAACCTCATCGAGTTTGTGTGTTTGAAGGCAGAACTAAATTTGGTCGCACAACGAGTCCTATTAAAGAACCTTGGCTTATCTGAAATGCCGGATAAAAGGCCGAAACTTCACGAGTTCATCTTGAATTGACATTTCCCATGTAGAACTTCGCACTTAAAAATATGAATACGTTTTTGTCAATTACTTGGTGTCAATTTATGAACAGAATTTTGTTTGCATTCATATTTGCGACGTTTCTTCGTTGGATTTATAAGTCGGGTCAAGACGGAAAAACATTTTTAAGTAATATACTATTGTAACTGAAGTTTTTCTTATATTGTCGTTTTCATAAACACGTTTTTGTTAGTGTCAATTGCCGGACTGAGTTTTGAAGCCGAAGTTTGTATGTGTTCGCAGTGGCGACTTTTCCTCTTTGGGTTAAAAAGTCCTGTCACTGAGAAGATGGAAAAATAGTTATTTTCAGCCGACATAAATGGCGAAAATACGTTGTTTCTTAAATTGACGTTTTCTATTTTTAAGAATTTTTACACTCCTCAGTGTCAATTGCTTGGTGTCAATTATGAACAGAATTTTGTAGCTGAAGCTTGTTGTGTTTGTATTTGTGAGTTTTTCTCGTTTGGTTCCATAAGTTAAGTCGCTGAGAAATGAGAAAAAAAAGATTTATTAGCTGACATTGCTATTATAAACACGTTGTTTCGGAATCTTACCGCTATGAGCTTTTATTTTATGCCATTATTTATTTGTTATTCTTTTAGTGAAATGCTACTCCTGCTGAGAATAAATTGCTTATGTCAATTTATCTAAACGTATACTGAGATTATCTTTATCGTGGATGTTATTTTGTGTAACCATAGGGTTGAGGCTAGTTACGTTTTCCAAAGAGCTTAGCGATTTTCGCAACAAATGGTCGCATAGTTGCTTGGACAAATATCTATGACATTTAACGAGCTAATTGTGAAAACAAAGTCAACTGCCAGCCTTTTCGTCCTGCCCCCCAAAAAAACGGTTAGAGAAATATTGAAGGGAATTAACTTAAACACAATGAACTTTTAGAAACCACGCTGCTGTATTGTTTTACATTGTAACATCCAGTGATTACGACATGTCTGCAGTAACAACATAATGAGCAAAAGTGGCCGCACAGAGGTGTTGGGATTTACACTTTCATATGGCTTGCGGACGTTCCAAGTGTGGCTCTTGTTTCAACTCCTACTGTGATTTAGGTAAAAAAAAATTCCCTAAGCAGTGGGGCCTCCATTCCTGAAGTGGGTTAAGCTCCTCATGGGTTGGTGTTAATTGTTGAGATCATATATTTAACGGCTCGTTTGGCTTGGTAGTGAATAAAAGAACATGGAATAATTGTTATGTCTGTAAGTCTTGGGTTCATATATTTAGCTGAAATAAGTTCACAAATTCTGTACCCTGGCATAACAGAAGGTCTTTAGTCTTTAGTCTCAGTAGTACCTGTTGTAGGTTGACTTTATCTGTGTCAGGGCTTTCCTCCTTATTACTCCTTGCTTTCAGGACCTCACGCCTCATCTCAGTGGCTGCAAAAGTTACTTCAATATCCTTATGATTGTTGGACTGTCGTATATATCGCTTCGCTACCCTTTCTTTCACCCAACAAGAGAAGTTGTCCAAACTACTGAATCTCTCAATGTCTTCTCTGAAGTGCTGGAGGTTATGAAGAGATTTGACACAGCGCTGGGGCCATATATGTAGGTTTCTTCCACAAGTACAGTATAACGAAGGGCAGCTTGATGAAAGATACCAGAAACTTTGATTGAAATGTAACATAAAGTAAAACTTAGTCACTTTAAAGACGAAATACAATTCTGTGGAGATCGAAGACTGTTGTTAATTTGATGCCATTTCCTCTATGATAGATGAAAGTGATTTGAACATGGATCCAGTATTAACATCTCCATCCAAGGAAAGTGACATGATGAAAGGTTCGTGACAGAAACTTTGATAGAAAAGTAAAGTAAAACTTGAGTCTCTATAAAGACGAAATACAGAAATATTTCAACAGGGTAGAAGCAGAAAAATACTGTCATTAAATAAAAAAAATCAATAATCAAATTTAAATGTCTTGTAAGCAATTTTACAGTTAAGAAATGTTAAAAAATTAATACATTGTTACAGTTTAAAGCTTGCAGGTATATTTAATTGTCATCCATATATACCTTTTTAATTATCTTTGTTTTACCAAACAATGATAATATAGAATAGCGTTTTCACATTCACAGTATTTCTGTAGATTAGCAATAACTCCTCCTACCTCTCAGCAGGTCAAAATAGCTTGGATATTTCTCAAGCGGAACCATCAGGATCAGGCTTTGACTCTTTGAGAGGTTTGTTTACCATGTTTCAAATTTTCTCAATCCTTCAGTCAGAATAGAAAATCAAGAAAAACAATCCACAGCATAATTGCACCAGCTTTTGAAGTTAATAATATTTTGATCAACAGCAGCCACTTTGATCAACAGCAGCCATCAGCGCTAGTACAAATTTATCACAGGGATATTCCTTTGAGTTACAAACACTGCAATCAATTAGGTTGGCACTATTATGACTTAATTCTGTTTTTTTTATTTGAACTTTAACTTCTGTATGATAACCAAATAAGGCTGAAGATTAGATCTGTGATGACTGAATCAGTTTAATGATTGATCTCCATAAATGGATAATTTACGGTTGAGTTAACTACGTGATTAGCATTCGACGAAACCGTTCTTAAAATTTTTTCCAACTTAGCCGTTATCGTAATGACCTTTTTAAGTAAGGTTAATTTTAAACCGATGGGATTTGTTTGAAATAACCATATTTTATAATTGAGTAAGCGTTATAATTATTTTTCGATGCTGCTGGTTTTAAGTTCGATCAATAACTCTATTGATTCGTTTGTTTAAAACATACATTGACACTTTTTGAAAAGACATTCAACACGTTAATTGTCCGTGGTTACTGCACCGTCTTTCCAAAACTTAATTTGATTGATTTAATAACTATTGATCATTGACTGATAGTCAACATATTCTGCTTGTTTCTTCAGCATAGCTGGCAAACTTTTTTGCGCACTCTACCCGATTCTTGTTTGTAGAAAATCTTTACAGACAAGAAAGAGTTCTTTTCAATCTAATTAAATCTAAATGCAATTAATTGCGTGTCAATACAATAATTAGAAGAGTTCATCGATTAATGATCTTTTCATTGACAGTTAAATACCTCCAATAGGAACAGTAGATAAGAAAATTGATTTCATCTTCCATTTGATTAAATCCACAAACTTGGTAGAGCGTGATGTCTAGAAATTTGATTGTACCTGCCAAGTTCAATCACATGTTGTTGTAATTACTATTGCATAGTATAGTTAAATAATGTGACAGGGCATATTTGATTTCAAAAATAGTCTCGTGATGATATGAACCTACAAAATTGAAACAATTTAACATCTGTCATGTGACATGAGATGATTTGTCCACTAGGTGTGGCATAAAATAAGGAATTTCTCAAATAAAGCCTGTAAAAAGCACTGAGAATAAGAGTAAACTGTCAAAACTTAGTTTCATTGCAAACAGAAACTTGTACCATATGTTTATTTCACAGTCAAATCTTGCTTTGTAAAAGAGCAGGAAGTGTTGGCGTCAATTCTGTAAAGCACTAACTCAGGAGGCTGTGGTTGGTCTCCATAGCAACAACTTTGGGTAAAACTTTCAAAATTTAATTTCTATTCTTGAGTGCAATAGCACACAATTGGTCTTTCTTCAGCATATTTAAACAAACTTTTTTGTCCATTTTAGAGTACAATACAACCTTATAAACTTAGAATGAAAGCTTTATTTTTACTAGTGGAGTAAATATTTAATAACCCAGTTCTAGGCCAGTCCTCTGCAAATCAGTTGGTCGTTTCTCGAGGCTGGCAGAATCTAAATTTCAGAGGTAATTAATTTTCAACCATGGTTCCCCACCGCACCACCCTAAATTTGTTCATAGCTCACTTGCACTTTCATAACCCAGTCTACCCCAACACAAACTGAGAAAATGCATAAACCAAAATTGAGTACAATTTGACACCAATCCTCCTGTCCTTGACTAGAAATCGTAATTGTTTTGGGGATATAACTATCTTCCTATCTTTAATGTCTTTCTTAATATTTTCATAGAGAAAATACATCTGAAAATCGCTATTACCCAGCGGCGTACACTGCGAGGTCGTGTGATATAGGACTCTTTCCCTTATATTATGGGATAGGTTTTCAAGCATTTGAATATGGTCGTTGCGTCCAGAAATCAAGGGGAGAAAACATTAAACAGGGTTATCTTTGGTTGTGGTTTAAGACGAAGATGCCAGAGTGAAAATCTGTAAAGTGAGAGGTGCAATTCACATTCGAGCCTGCCAGAAACCGGAAACCTGGAAGAATGAATCTAACCCGGCAGAATCTAAATTTCAGAGGTAACAAAAGGCCTGTCGGAACCAAAATTGCAGAGTAGGAGGCCTGTCGGAATTGTGCCTTCCATAGGGGGTGCAGATAAAAAATTTATGGAGTTGGACGCCATAAGGTCACATTTTATTGAAAAGAACGTGACCAGGATCAAGAACGCAAATGAAACTTCTGAGGGACGTGCAAAACACATCTACAGGAGGTTCGAAAGTAACAAAGTTCAGCCAGTTCGCAGCAGTTTGCTTGTGTCTTTGCGCCAAAGTCCTGAACATGTGGGACCATTTGTCAGTGGTTCCTTTCATGAAGGGATGAGCACGTCCCTGTTTTCAGCGGTCCTCAATGTGGAGCACGCGTGGTAAGGGTACTTAGTTTCCCGCCCTTTTCAACGAGAAGGCTTCTTTAAAATTGTGTTCGTGATATCAGGGTCGAAATTATGGCTGCAAATGCTGAAGTTGACTGTAATGATAAGGATTACACCAATGAAGAATCAGAAGGCAACATTTTAATCTTCATACGTGAAGTTGCACTTTTTACGGCATTGGCAGGTGAACACATTAAACCCACTCGTTATTTCCGTGTGTCAGGAAACTGTGTATAAAGTTCAAATGCAAGCTGTAACCTGTTCTCTAAATCATTTTGTGTCTGTGTTTTGAATGCATTCTTTGCCTAAAAACTAACCAAAATCTATGAGGATTTTCATCAAGAATTTCGCGCCATTATTCAAGTCCATCTTTTAATAGCGGTATTTTTAAAAGTTGTTTGCTCTCGGCGGGTCTAATCCGCAGGTCACAGGTCGCATGTCGCAGGTCGCAAGTCGCGAATAATAGATGAAACTATATCACATGTTTCCAAAAAAAACGAACATTTGGACTCCATTTTTAAAACGATTTTGCATTCAAATGATACTCCGTTCTAGAAATAAGGTCAATTGTAATGCCCGTTCTAAAAAATTAGCGTTATCAAACTCGTTATATCCAGGATAGCAACTTAGGGAACAATGGTTTGATCGGTTTGTTATGGTATTTTTTGTGCAAATTTTCTATGAATAATATCAAATAGCTTCTGATAATTTGATGAGCTTTTGTACGTTGGAAATGTTTTTCCCCGTTCTAGGAAAAGAAAATGGATACCCCGTCTTAGATCAGGCTGGGTGTCCTTTACCCGTATAGGTATTGTGGTGAAGTAGCCCCAAAACCCCCCACCCCCTCTTTTGCGTGGTTGGAGACAAAATAAAGATAACTAAACCGCAATGGTTGCAATAATTTTGAGAAATGACTTCCCAAACTTTTGTAAGCAACCGCTTAGTTCACAGCTTCGCCTCTAAAATATAGGTACGTAGTCGTCTGTAAGTATTCTTGAAGAAATGTCACCCCACCCTCTCATACTGGTGTTGAACAGTCATCCCGCCATATGACCTTTAAAAGGGAATATTGCACGTTTCCAGGTTGTGAGAGTATGCAAGACACTTCCTTCTTGGATTGAGTCCAAATTTATTATTTATTAAGATATTAGCAAGAGCTATGAGACCTTTCGAAAAAAACGTCTTGTTGAAAATAGGCTTACCACCGATGCGGAGGAATTGGTTATTCCATAATAATTGGTTTAAGGCTTGTTCACGGGATGAGATGGGTTCTACAGAAAGATTGCACCAGACTTCGAAACATTCTCTATAGAAATTTGGAAGACAGCTTGGCAAGTCGGAAACGCAGAAGTTGCAATGCAAGAGAATCTTACCACCATAATCTTTCAGAAAAAAGGAGAGTATTTGCTTCCAAGGACTAATATAATCTTCAGTATATTTCTTAAGACACATAATACGTTGAGTGTCGATCATTGTCTGAGTATGAGGCATTCTCAAACCGCCATTTTTATAGTCACTTATGAGAGCAAGGGGCTTAATTTTATCACTACCTTTCCAAATGAAGCTATAGATAGTAGAGTCGACAAGCTTAATTATATTTTTTGTAAGGGAGATGAGAGGCACGAAACATAAACTTGGGTATGACAAATGTCTTCACGACTTGAATTTTCCCATATAAAGTGAGGTTTCTCCATTCCCATCTTTTCATAGATTCCGATAGCGATTTCAATATTTCTTCGAAATTTAGTTCCTGTCTTTTGCACCAATCATAAGTAAAAAAGATGCCTAGAATTTTCATAGGTTTGTCGATTTTCTCAATGTTGACGTGTGGGGGGGGGGGGGGTTATCATGGTATTTCCCAAGCCACAGAGCTTCAGTTTTCTCAGTATTCAACTTCAAACCAGAGCAGATACCAAATCTATCTATCGTGATCGAAAGGGGTTCAAAGGACTGAATACCTTGTACAGTGGAACCTCGATTTAGCGAACCTCTATTTAACGAAGTCCTCGATATAACGAACGATATCATATGTCCCGGCCAAAGTTACAGTAAAATGTATGGAATAGAACCTCGATATAACGAACCTCGATATAACGAATTCCTCGATATAGCGAACATAATCCGGAAGCCCAAACGTAAAATCTACCTCGATATAACGAATTACATTGTCAACACGCGACAGAAGATAAACGCAGAACAGATCAACAGTCAACAACTGAAATCCTTTAATCCTTATGTTAAAGAGACAGCAACCTTTCAGTCAACGGCTTATTATGACATATACATTGGCGCGATAGTATTTCGACATCAATTAACCTCTGCTTTATCTTCTTTGTCTCTTATTAGTTCTCTTAACGTCTTCACTTTCGAAGGCTTCTTGTGATAAAATGAATATGTAGCCGGAATTTCAAGTCCAATGCCCTTGTTTCTCCGTTTACCAGTCACTTCTACTGAGATTTGTCCTCCGTGTTTTAAAAACAAGTGAAATACCCGTGACAGCGTCAATGGCACATGACCTACGACCATCTCAAAACGCAGCACTTCTGAGTGATGAAAAATGCATTGAATTGCGTGAGAGAAGTCATCTGTGTTCCAAATCAGTCATTAACTGTGACCTCGATATAACGAACTTTTTGGTCATTTCCCCTCAAATTCGTTATATCGAGGTTTTCGATATAACGAACCCTCGATTTAACGAACAAATTTGGCCGGTCCCCAGCGACTTCGTTAAATCGAGGTTCCACTGTAAAAATGTTGTGAGATCATCGGCAAAGGCTGTTAATTTAATTTCCCTGTCTTCCACCGTAATTCCTTTTATGTTCTTGCCGTGCCGAATATTAATTAGCAAAAGTTCAAGGGCAACAATGAAAAGGTACGCTGACAACGGATCTCCCTGCCTTACACCTCTACCTACGTCAAACATTTGGGTTGAGAATCCATTGTTCAGAATGCAGCTTGATATATTGCAGTACAGAACAGAAACCCATGAAATAAACGATTTACCAAAATTGAACGAATTTAATGCTTTGAAGAGAAAAGTCCAACTTAGTGAGTCAAAAGCTTTTTCAAAATAAAATGCAACCATAAGTCCAGGTATTTGTTTAATTTTGGTGTGTTCCATGATATCGTCAATTGTGCGAATCGCATCAAATATTGTTCTGCCTTTGACATAAGCATATTGATGAACTTGTATAATCTCTGGTAAAACTTTTGCTAAACGTATAGCAAGGGCTTTCGAGGCAATCTTAACAACATTTAAAAGGGAGATTGGTCGCCAATTCTTAATGTATCTCTTGTCTCTATCTTTCTTGTCGATCAATCTAATGATGGCTTGTTTTTGTGTATTAGATAATTCACCATGCTCGTAAGAATAATTTAAGGCGTCAGTGAGTTGATGACCTAATAAGTCCCAGAAACCTTTGTAAAAGTCGGCCGTAAGACCATCATTACCGGGAGCTTTACCATTAGAAAACATTTGCAAAGCTTCATAACACTCCTCAAGTGAAAGCTTTCCTTCACACTCTATCATTGATTCTTCACTCAAAATCGGAATGTTGATGTTGTGTAAAAATGTTGAGCTCAGTTCTTCATTTAAGTCAGAATCTTGCTTGCTATATAAGTTCTGGTAGTAATCTTTAAGTTCATTCATTATGGATTTGGGGTTAACCATTATTTTTCCTTTAGAATCGAAAAGTTTGTGAATGGTAGCTTGACCAGATCTTCCGTTCTCTAAATTAAGGAAATATTTCGAATTTTTTTCGCCTTTTTCATACCAACCGATTCTAGATCTCACAATGTTGCCGCGCACAATATAGTCAAGTAATAGTTCATATTCATATTTCGCAGCATCAAGGTCGTACATATTGTTTTCTGAAGGATCACTATTACACAACAAATTGTATTGTTTAACTTTCTGTTCAGCTGTTTCAAGACGAGCTCTGCGCTCTCTTGCTTTTGCTTGCTGTATTTAATTGACACTTGTCTAATTCTGTACTTAATTAAGTCCCACAAGACCCGTTTGTCATTAACATCTTTGAATTCGTCAAGCCAATCGGGATAATTCAAAGAGATAAGTTGAATATAAGAAGCATCCTCCAAAAGGCTAGAGTTAAATTTTCAATACGAGGGACCAAACTTTTGTTTAACTAAACTATTAAGCGTGAGAGTAATTGCCGAGTGATCCGACTTAATGGCAGAAATTATGTTTGTTTCAGTTAAATCATCTTGAATTTCCGTGCTAACAAGCCAGTAATCCAGGCGTTGTCTTACTAAGGGCTTTTTCTGCGTCCAAGTAAATTGCTTTTTTTCAGGATTTTGAATTCTCCAAATGTCAATAAGGTCATTGGCTCTCATTATCTCATTGAGTTTTTTGACGGATGACTTGAACTCGATTCCTCCTCCTAAATTATCAAGACAGGGGTCAAGATGGCAGTTAAAGTCACCACCAATAATGAATTGGCAGTTCGGGTCCAGACTCATATCTTCTAGAGTGTTAGCAACAACATTAAAGAAAACACATTGCTCCTGATTTTTTGTCAGTACATATAAATTAACGAGAAGAAAATGTGCGTCCTGAACAAGTGCTTCCACAAAGATGTATCGGCCTTCGCTATCCCCCAGCACATGCCTGATATCAATTTGCTATGATTTGTGCCGTGCGCAAACACCATTTTACCTCGCCATTGTAGTTTAAATTGATTTTCAATCTCCAGGGAACTGTAGGTTTCTTGTAGAAAAGCGATATCGATCTTATGTTTCTTAATCCAAGTAAAAATTGTTTTACGTTTATGAAAGTCACGAATCCCTCAAGCGTTTAGGGACAAGAGCTTAAAATTAAAATTAGCCATTTTTAGGTGAAGGTGTTGTACATAAGATCTTACAACAACAGAAGGTGGAGCCTAGCAAACAATACAAGATAACTAATGGTAAAGACTTGACACGCTTGTTGAAATTCTGAAGCTCTGGAAACTTCACACACACACAAAACAAAACACACAGCAACGTACAGTGATAGCATACCCATTGCCCCAAAACGAGTTGTGAGGGCATTATCCTCTTCAGGCGTCATGCATGCCCCGCAGCGCTAATAGCTATTGAAAAAATATCTGTCCATATCATTGTTGAGTGAAAAGAAATCGGTTCTTGCATAATTATGGAAAGTACCTTACGGGAAAAGATGTTCGAATAAATAAAGACAACAACAAGATAAAAGAACTCAGAAAAATGGATTGTTTGCTGGGATAAATTTCCCATTAATATATATAAGTGGTCGGGCTGGGCTTTGCTAAAGGTCACTTTTAAACCTCTTTGCTTCGCCTCCTTAAATTTGGACATTTGTGCCTTACGCAAATCATACAACTCCTTAGGAATGTCTTCATACACAGCAAAGTTTGTACCTTTTAACTTACTTCGCGCCAGCTCCAAAACGTTTTGACGGTCAGAGTAGCGAAGAAATCTAGCCAAAATTGGATGTGGACTGTTTCTGTTAGGTTTTTCAAGACGATGAATACGTTGAAACTCAATTCGCTTATGTGGTTCCGCCATTGATAGCTCGTCTACCATGAACCTGTAAATAACTGTCGCTGTGTCCTTGCTTGATCCTCCATCGGCATCAGAGATGTTATCATTCAAAGTACTCTTTTCGGGGATGCCAACAAATTTTAAGTTCTCTCTTCTGCTGTAGGTTTCTAAATACAGAATCTGTTTGCGTAGTTCATTGGTGCTCGAAGAACAATTATCTTTAATGTCGTAGGCATTCTTCTTCAAATCTGAGACATCATCTTCACAAAAGTGCAAGCTTTCCTTTAACTCGTCTACCGACTTGTCAATGGTCTTGGTTTTTGTGTCAAGAACGGAAATTTCTTTCTCAAGTTGGCTCACGGACATTTCAATGCTAGATACAGAAGTAGAAAGATTGTTAAGACGAAGTTCAATTTCGTCTAGCTTGTCAAGCTTGGACAGTTTAGCTAAGATGAGGTTGACTTTCTCGGCCAAACCTTCCGCCATTCCGAGAGCTTCGAGAATGGTGTCGTCGGAGCTGGAGCTTTCTTTCCTTTCCTTTGCCTCAGTCAAACGCACAAAAATGTCAGGTAACATTGGACTTCTCAAATACTTTAAACAGTAGAATTCAGCTTATCCAAAGACAGAATATTAGGCTAAGAAATCACAATTTCTGCGGAGCGTTGCAAAACACGTCTTCACTCCTCCATGATACTCTATTATCCATGCTGTCAGCCCATCGAGACAAAAATAATATGATAAATAATATTCTTATTGTCATTGTAGGAAAATACTTGGATTTAATTTTTTCTAAGTTTGATTGATTGATTGATAGATAGATTGAAGTGCTGGAGAATGTTGCAAGCTAGTTCAAGGCTTCAAGCTGAACAAATGAGCTTGACCTACTTGACATTTGTAATCATTCGTGTCATTTGAGCATCACACATTAACAGATGTACTTGTTTGATATGCATGCCAATACATGATGAGTGTTTTTTTAATCAAATCGTTTATGTAGTTACAAAGTGCACTGTGCCGTTTTAGGAAGAATTTGCGAACGGTTTTCGGTTGACTGGCATTTTGATTGGACACAAGCTGATCACATACGAGTCTAAGGGAGTCTTTTAGCTTTTGAAGGGATGGGTTGGGCAATTTTAGCTTCTCGGCAAAGGACTATTGTGTCTTTGAGGGAATGGGTTGGGTTTTTAATTACCTGCACAGCGGAAACTGTCACAAACATGTCAATGCCACGGAGAACAAATCGAGCAAGTGCTTTGCACTGTTATGTTGATTTTTGATGGTTTAAAAACCATTCTTGCACAAGCACACTGCCCAAAAAATGACATCTTGTACAACCTGAGGGTTTGAAAAAAAAAATCCTCAAACCCCATCCTTCTGAAAAAATTAATATTCCATCCCTTAGACTTGTACTACTGAGTTTTTGTTCGCCCCAGGGAAATATATCGATTTAATGTTGAAGTTGTAATTCAGTGACAACCGAGAAAGACAGATGTAAGTTTTTAAGTTCTTTATTTTTGGAAATAAATCTTTGTCTGGATTTATGAAAGCAGTGCTAAAGATTTCGACTCCTATCACCCTTATTTCAAATTGATTTCACTAAACTTTTAGGCCGTTTCCAGGCCATTTAAACAGGCAAAAAATAGAAAAATGACGGCAATGAAAGGAAGATAAACAGGTGAAGGAAGAAAATCAAAGTGGCTATGAGCCACTCAACTTGAAAAATGGATCGCTTGTAAACAGTGACAATTTTGATGCCGCTGAATCTTAAAGCGCTCTGGCATTGTTAAGAAAATAGTTCAAAACGCAATGGTAAGAGAGTACACGAAGAGATGTAACACTGTTGAAAACATTCACAAAATTATCAGTCCTTGAGACAAAACCAGTTATGTCCGATCACCAAAGCTTGTCCGATCACCAAAGCAAGTAATAGTTTTCATTTTCCTCTATTTTTTTGTTCTCTATTTTCCCAACTATGCAGTATCAGAGATTTTTTTTCTCTCTTTGATACGTTTTCTCATCTTAGAAATAAAAAAAAAATGCATTCAGCATAGAGTTGCTATACCACAAGGACAGCAACATGTTTTGTCCGCCAAACAAAGTTAAGCCCTGTTCAACGTGGTTAGTGCTTGGGTGGGTGACCTTTTCCAAGGCAATATTAAGGACTGCAGAACTGCCATCCTTGTGTAATAATGTTTCTTCTATTTATCAACTTTCGCCATGGCTGTATTTATGTGTCCTATTCCCTACTAATTTTCACGGGCACTTAATTTCGAGTTTGGAACATGAGTATTTCGCAAGCATGAATTTTCGCAAAAATAATATATAAATTTAGGGCATTTAATTTCGCGAAATTAGAGACTTAGAAAACTGGTTTTCATTGAATGATTACTTAAATAATAATTGATTTACAATCATGATTTTCAATTAGGTAACAGAAATAGCGTTTATAATTAAACAAATCAAGGAAATACTATAGCTGCTTATAAGCACCTTCCTGGACAGCTTGCTGACTCAATCATTGGTCACTTACCCAGAGAGATCGCTAGGCCTGTACATCTTTTTTTTCCTTTAAGAGGAGGGGTTGCTTTCGCTGAAGTCATAAATACAACGCACAGAAGATCACTGCATGTACAAGGATGACTTGAAATTCCAGTGAAAGTTGTGATTGAAATTGAAACCACAGCAAAAGAGCAGATTGATAATTGACAAATTCAATAACTATAGAGAGCCTGACCTAAATCGTAAATTAAAGCCTCGCAAAAATTAGTACGAATAAGGTATTTGCATAGCCTGATTATCATGAGAACCCGCAAGTCTTAGTTACCAAGAGATTGGTCATTTGAATTGACCGATTTAAATGCCCAGTAAAATTGAGGACAATGGAAAGTGTTGATGAAATATACAATCTTAGCCTCCCGGGATAATGTTCTCTGTCACTCACACTTCATCGCTTCACTGTTGTTGCAAAATTTTATATCATAAAACTATCACGACAAACACAGACCACATCTGCAGGATACTGATTACAGGCAAGGATGATGAGCAGCATATCCAGAATCTGAACACTGTTCTCAGTCCCTTAGACAGTTATGGCTTGCGACTCCAGCTCAACAAGTGCAAGTTCATGCAGCGGTTAGTAACCTATATGGGCTGCGTCACCTCTGCTTAAGCCATTTCCCCAACGGAGGATAAGGTCGAAGCCATCAAGAAAGCACCATGCCCTGAAAGCTGTACCCAATTGAGGGCTTTCCTTGGAATGATCAACTACCATGGGAAGTTCATCCACAATCTGAGCTCAATTCTTCAGCCACTCAATCAGCTCCTTCAGAAAGATCAAGAGTTCCTGTGGTCTCCCCAGTGTGAAGAGGCCTTCAACAAGGCAAAAGAATCCCTCTCCTCCTCACATGTGCTGGTGCATTACAATCCTAGCCTCCCAGTGATTCTTGAAAGCGATGCAAGCCAATATGGTATAGGGGCTGTCATACTTCACCGTTTCCCCAATGGAGATGAGAGACCCATCGCATATGCCTCAAGATCCTTGAATTCATCTGAGAAGAATTACAGTCAAATACAGAAGGAAGGCCTAGCCATCATCTTTGGCATGACCACGTACTACATGTACCTGTTTGGACACGAGTTCAAACTTCGAGCTGATCACAAACCCTTGCTAAAGATCTTTGCACCAGACTGCAACACCTGTTTTGGCAGCTGCCCGTCTTCAGCGGTGGTCCCTACTGCTCTCCTCGTACCAATACAAAATTGAATTCAAGCCATCCGCTGAAGTCGCCAGCTCTGATGCCCTGTCCAGCCTACCTCTGCAGTACAGGAAGGATGCCAGTGTCGAGGACAAAATCTTCCAGGTGTCAGTGGTCCAAGTACGCAAACACCCTGTTTCTGTCTTGGAAATTGCACGCCAGACTGCCAGAAACCAAAGGCTCTTGCAATGACCCAAAATGGTTGGCCCCTCCACTTCTACACCACTCCTGAGCTCAAGCCATTCTTCCTCCGCAAGGACGAGCTTTGTGTCGAGCAAGGCTGTCTGATGTGGGGCCTACGAACCATCATACCTCCCTCCCTACAGTAGCAGATTCTAAGTGAGCTACACAAGGGGCACCCTGGAGTCGCACGCATGAAGGCAGTTGCCCACAGCCATGTATGGTGGCCTGGACTAGACAGGGACATCGAGGAGAGAGCACGTGGGTGCAAGCAGTGTTTGAAAACCAGAAAGGCTCCACAAGCAGCACCACTTTTCCCTTGGTCATGGCCTACAGCTCCACGGCAGTACATACACGTAGACTTTGCTACCCACCAGTCTAACCACCATCTCATTATAGTTGATGCTCACTCAAAGTGGCCTGAGGTGATTGGTCCAATGAACACCACCACCGCAGAAGCAACAGCCAATGCTATGCGTAACATTTTTGCAAGATACGGCCTTCCAAACCAAATCGTTAGTGACAACGGCCCACCATTTCAGTCTGCTGAGAATGAGGAATTCTTGAGACAAAATGGCATCCAGAGGATACTGGTCTCCCCTTATCATCCGACTTCAAAT
>OZ026602.1:28405176-28427676 GCA_964020085.1 Micromussa lordhowensis | reverse complement strand
AATGTAAACTGCACTCTGAAGCCTGCTTGCCACAAGAATAAGTACAAGGACATCCCCACTAAAAAGTGCACAGCGCGTCCAGTTCTTAACTTTGTTTGTGCTAATGGCACACAAGGTCCATGACTAAGTACCTTCTCACAACCTTATCTTACACAATGTTTCTTATGTTTGTACTGAGTGCACAAGCAGGAACAAGGTTTAAGGGAAGAGTTACAGTACAAGTATCTCTAATCTCGCCACAGAAGGATAAGAGTCATCAGCTCTTTCCGTAACTTGTCTATGTTTTCAAACTTCCAAAGAAAGAGGGGGTGGCAGTTTCCACTAGATAATACATCTCTCACAGTCAGAATAACTCTAACACCACAGCTTCCAGAATCTACACCTGTTTTGGTCTGAGGTGGCATGTTAATACTTGGCAGTGGAAGATTCAACTGGTTCCACTGTTCCTCATCAAAGCTGGCATCATCTGAAAGGGCTCTGAAACCACCAAGCATGTTCCTTATCACAGTGAAAATATCTCTTGGTGGAGAAACCTTGAGACCATCATCAAAGTACACTGTTTTTCTTGAACATTCAAAGCAAAGCAATCCCCAGTGTTTGGGAGTTTCAAAATGCACTGGTGCCAAAATGCATTCCACATCTTACACTTTACAGTGGCAAAAAAATCGATTTACTTTCTGACTGAAATACTGTACACCTTGCCTTGCCCACGTCTGAATGTATGTTGGCAAGTAAACAAATTTAGTGGGCAAACAGTCATGTAAAAGTTTTAAGCACACTGCATCTATGATGAATCCATTGACATATCGCTCGCATGCCAATGTGCTGAAATCCTGGACATCAATAATAAAAATGCCCTCCCTTAAAATTTCATCATGGGGTCTGGAGTTTTCTAGAATGTCTTGGGTTTTGTTGATGACTGGCAAATTTTCCTTCTCTTGTGAAAGCCAGTTTCTTTCTTGTTGTAACTTGACAGCATCTGATTGAAGGGTACACATGTTTTGGAATATTTTCATTGATGCCAGTGTAAATGTTCCAAGTTTACCAACTCTGACTAATGCTTCACTGCTATCATCACCTTCACTCACTCTGCAATTATTGTGGACTGTTAGCATATCCATAGCTTCCTTCACTATATTTTCAGCAGGACGCATGTTGACAAGATGTGGGTCATTGACTTCACTGCCACTTTCAACAAGATGAACCTCTTTCGGTGATACAAAGACCACTTTTGGAAGCTTCAAGGATGCCCGTTCAGCGCAAGTGAGATGGCTGATGCTGTTGTATCTGAAGTTAGCTTGCAAGTGTTTCTTTCCTTGCTTCATTTCAACAGAGGTATTTTCTTTGTCTTCAGACCCTATGTCAGGGATTACTTTCCCATTTGCTTTGCTGTTTGGTTTATAGCCAGCCTTGAGATTACTGCAATCAAGTTTGTTGCTAGTTTTACATGTGTAACCAGGATTATCATTTGGTTTGCAGTGAGAATGGCTGCCAGGGTTGCTGAAAGGTCTGGTGTCAGGATTGCTGATTGGCTTATGGTCAGGATTACTAACCAGGTTACATGCATGATTACTGGCAGGGTTGCTGACTGGATTGCTGCTTGGTTTGCAGTCAGGATTGCTGAGAGGGTTACAGACACGATTGCTGACAGGGTTGCTGCTTGGTTTGCAGTCAGGATTGCTGACAGAGTTGCTGCTTGGTTGGCAGTCAGGATTGCTGACAGGATTGTCATCAAAATCACTTCCAGGTTTACAAGCATGGTCCACACAAGGTTTTCCATCACTATTATCACTGAAATGGTATGACTTTTCCCACTCGTCATGTGTCCCCCAAATCAAGACCTCCATCAGATTGGCAAACAAATGTTGTCTACAAAATCCCCTGTTTGGACTGCACTTGGATAACATCGGAGAAACGGATAGATGCTTACACACTAGAAAAAAGGAGCACATAAGAAACACCAAAGTTTTTAAAACTGGTTCCAATATTGCCAGCCATGCTTGGCTGAAAGACCACACTATTGATTTTGAGAATGCATGCGTTATCGACAGAGGCAATTCATGCGTAAGAAAAACTCTGGAATCTTGGCACACTGCAATTACTAGGCAGGCAGACAATAATTCTAAGCAGTTGCCAAGACAATACTCAATTTTGTTATAATGTTATCCATGTTATTTGCATTTTATTGTCACACAAGTATTTCTTTTGTATTTGTATATGTATTTATTCGTCCGTTATTTTCTCACCTTTTTGTGTATTTATTTTTACCTCCGCTTTTTAAACTTCACTTTTAAAGATTGCAGTCTGGCAATCGAAAGTCTGTGTTTTTAAATTTTTAACCAGAGAACATCTTTTTTAAACTCTGTAATTATGTCCCCTGGTTACTCGTCGATTTTTAAACCATATGTGTTTGGCAAAAATGAAATTTTTCGGCGATTTCCCCAGGAAATGTGATCTGTAGTCCCAGCAGATCTGAAGCCCACCAAACAAGGTTGTTCATTCAACATGCAGCCAATCAAGCTCTTTGTTGTCTCTTCATTTGGTCTCTGCGCTGCACTGCCTTGACAGCGAGATCTTTCTCCAGATGGGTTTGTGGGATCGGATAGATTTATTCCTGTTGTGGATGCACTGAATGGCATCGCTCTAGACAAATATGAGCCACTATACAGTTTAGGCAGGAAAAACTTCGTTTCAAATCGTGGCTCTCTTGAATTGCAAGAACTGCAGTCAAGAATGGCAGAACTTGAGTCCGAACTTCAGGAACTTGAAAAGAAGAGTGAGTGCGTGAATTCTTTTAGCTCTCTTTCCCCCCCCATTGGCAACATCTTCCCCATGTCATTGCCCAAATGAGAGCAAGAGCAGCAGAAGCAGCAGTGTAATAGAGGAGACACTGAAAAGCCCAACAATTGGTCCAACTCTGTGGAGCTGGATGGTGTGTTGGCCAAGTACCACAAGACTCTGGCCTGTGTATTGGGCAACAGCTTTCTATATGGCAGTGACAAGGACAAAGGCAATGTCTCTGAAACCCTTTCAGAAATTGTCAACCTGGTCATTGATGCAAAGGGATCAAAAAAAAGGACTGGAAGAGCTCCTGATGCCTGACACATACAAGCGGGTGGTAGAAAGTATGAGAGTATCTGACTGGGTATTGCTATATTTCAAGCTCCAAGCAAGATTACCAGACGCTGGTTGGCAAATACTGCTAAATCTGACTCAGCTTGGAAGAAGTGGGGTAAGTTCAACCCTTAACAAACGAAATTATGAACAATTATTGGATGAGGTTTTTGTGATATCCAGAATAATCAAAGTCAAGGTAAGGGTTAAGGGATAACCCTTACCGAGACCTTGATTATTCTGGATATCACAAAAACCAAACATAATAATTGTTTTATTATACATTGAACGAACGCAAAAACTTGGAAGTCATGTTTCTGCTTCTTCACTGATGGCAAGCAACATGAATCGCGCAAAGTTGACATGATTACCCTTGGAAATCATGCACTGCGGTCATACATGACATGATAACCCAAGACCTTGACATGATTACCCGTGACCTTGACATGATTATTGTATAATCTGCAGTTATGACGTCACAAGCGCTGATTTTGAAAATTCACTGTAGGCTTTCAGCCAATCAGAAAAGAGTTAGAGAGTTGAATGTATAATAAATGTTATCAACAGCTTGATTAAACTGATCCAGTAAGGGGGAGGGGGTGGGAGGTGTACTCGTGTCAATTTACAATGAATGTGTAGCTCAAAGGGTCTTAAACCAGCCATGATCCTATTTTAGGATTGACATTTCCAAAATTAATACTTTTGCAAAAGTACCTCTGTATTGGAAAGCACTTGTTAAATCTGGTTGTTTATAACAGAGAGGAGCCATTTGGTGGATACCTAAAAAAAAGTCATTGACAGGGCACAAAATAATCTTTTTACCCCAGGAGCCATTTGGCTCCTTTTTTTTATTAGTGGTCGCCAACTCCAAGAACTTAGGTGTCATGTTTTACATTCTCATTCAGTATTATAAAAGCAAAATAATAGGTTAACATAATAATCATTAAGCTTCTGGGCTAACTTGCATGGACTAGTCATGGACTAGTGTACATAATTGTCAAATGGTGGAGCATTCCAATACTACCTGGTGGACATTAGAACCAATGAAATCCAATGTGCCATCAGAGCGACAGAAATTTTTCGTAGTGCATGTGCTTAAAAATCCATTACGGTCATGGATACTCCCATGGATTTTGGTTTGAACATTTGGCCATCAGGGGGAGGGTAATGAGGAATTCAGTTTGGTGGCGAATTTTCAGGTTTTGTCGCCAACATGAAAAACTTAGGCACAATTTCATGCCCTTTTAGTACCTTTTTTAACTGTGCAGTCTATATTTGTTAACAGCTACCCAGACTTGTTTTATGCCATAGGGTTACTTTAAAGATTTTGTATTAGTTGTGAAATGGTGTGTTCAATTTTAAGTTAATGTTTACTTTCAGCGGTCCAGTGATACTGCAGTGCTCTTGACTAAAAATGAAATAAAGGCAGTAAAAAAACTTGTGGTCAAAGTTGTACGGACAACTATGTCCATTCACAAAATGAACACAGATTTCCATTTGTGTAAAGTGGACCTGGCATCTGTCTTGGTGCGGGCAATTAGGGAGCAGAGTCTGTGGTCATCTGATACAGATCCCATAGAATTTAACATCAAACTTGGTGGACGCCCACTAGGAGGTAAAATTAAGAGTCTTGAAACTTGCTGCATGCAAACATTTTGGTTACAAATTTTGGTCATATAGGATTACACTTCATATTAATAAGCAACTTTTGATGCAATTTAAGTGGCCATTTCACATTACCTGTGTTAGCTATGACCAATATTTGCTTTAACTTTAAATGTGGTCAATTTAGTTTTATTTTTACTTATTTTGCAGTGCAAGTGTCTTCAGGTGTCACCTATGATCACATCCCATGTGTTTTGCTTCTGTTGTGGTCTTGAAGTTTTGAGTTATCACAAATCTTTTGACCCGTTTAATATCTTTCTACCTTTTCAACTTGACTGTAGTTGTTTGGTCAAATAGTTAATGGTAAATTTTTCTTGTTAGACATTTTTATGTATAGTATTTGGGTAATAGTTTTTTGTTTGCAATTCCTAGCAATGCACCCTATAATTAATGTCCATTTTCACTGTTATCTAATTAGGCAGGAATCAAGTGGCTGTTGGGCTTGTGCCTATCAACTTTGCAAATAAAAGTTCAGAAAGTGCCCTGTAGCTATTGCGAACTGTAAAGAAAAAAGGTTAGTTTTTTTGCAAATCATTGGTGTTTGAAATGTGTCATTTTAAAACAAATTAAGAACGATGACAGCAAACTTCACTCTTCTGTTCATCAAGAACTCATGTACATATTGCTGCACTTGCCAATAACATAAATGTCCTGTATGTACATTTACATACAGTAACAGTTTCAATATGCCTATTCAATGACCAGTGGGTATTTTTAACTCCAAAACTCTATTCGTAATTTTAATTTTTTTGTCTTTTTCTAGAGAGCAGCTTACACAGCTTATCACAAATCTGAATGAACAGAAAAGAAAAGTGGGATTGTGGTAGATGGTAAAAAGTACCACATCAAATTTACAGGTACAGTGGAACCAAGTGAATATGCCAAAGTGTTCATATAATCTGGTGTCAGTATGAAGTGGGTTAATTTTAGAGAATTAATTTAGGGTAAAACAAATTACAATTTTTTTTTCTGACTACCAAGTGGGGTTCCACAGTGACTGTCCATGTAGTATTTTATGGTGACACAAAAAAATAGGTATGCAATAATTAGTGTTCAGGACTCCACAATTTCAGTAAATTCTCTATGTACCCTGCATGCATTTCCAGTTTGAGAGATAGAAAAAACAGTACATGTATCGGTGTTTGTTGAAGGTGAAAGAAAAAGGAACTTGTCTTTCAAACCAATGAAGTCAGTGGTGAATTCAGTTGCTCTGAAGCAGTGTTTTTAATCAAGACCACAGCTTTTTGCAAAAATTTATATGAAAAGGTTATGATGTTGACAACGATTTGGCTTATGATACCCTCATTATTCCAATTTGAAACGATAAAAGAAAGAAGTTCAGGGTTGTCACTATAACTTTTATAACATTGTAGCAACAAAGCCAACAATGATTGCCTGCAGTTTTAGTTACCTTTAGACAGTTTTTAACCGCCTCCTGGTTAGCTCAGTTGGTAGAGCGCCAGTCTGCTGTGCGGAAGGTTGAGGGTTCCAGCCCCATACCGGACCAACACTCACGGTCTTAAAATAACTGAGGAGAATGTGCTGCCTTTGTAAAATTCATCTGCAAATGGTTAGATGTTCAGGTCTTCTCGGATAAGGACTATAAACCGTAGGCCCCGTCTCCTGCATCTTCAATGTTACATGGTTAGCAGGGGACGTTAAAGAACCCACACACTTATCGAAAAGAGTAGGGCACGTAGTTCCCGGTGTTGTGGTCTGGCCTTGTCTCATGGGTTGGTGCTTTACGTAGGGATAACCTCATGCATCTTTCCCCCTTGGACAGAGTTGTCCAAGAAAAATTGCTATGCTAGTTTACAATACAGTTAGATGTTGTGTTGTATACTAGATTTTTCATTCCTCTCAGACTTAGTGATCCTTTTTTAATATATCTTACTTTGCAGTTACTCTTGATTACAAAGCTCTTCAGCTTTTACTGCGGAAAAAGGATGATGAAGACTATGTTCTTGGTAGCAAGGGGTACGACACTGAGTTCTGTGTGTACTGTGATGCCATTAGGGTAAATGTTGTTTATTCTGTAGTCATTATCTTATACCCAACATGCTTTTTGGTAGTAACCTGGTCCAGGCTAAATGTAGGATATCAGCAAAGAAAATTAGAGTAGAAAATATTTAAAAGTGAATCACTGTGTCACCATTCAAGTTTTTTTAATTCCTAGGCATGCAAATGTCATGGAGTTAATCCAGATGAAACATGTCTTGACTGCCTACGATCCAAAGTTAATATTGGCAGGTGAGTATTACAGTGTGGCACAATAAATGGTTATTGCATGCCACCCTTTTATGTGTTAAAAAGTAAATGGCATTTAACTGAGATCAGCAGGCTTCCTTTTTTTTTCACTTGGTAAACTAATATTCCTTCAAGGGGATTTTCAAATGTGAAATCAACAAGAGATCCTGTTTTCAATCTAGTAGTGTCTACCAGACACTTTTGTATCATTTGATTTTTTGCAAACAGCCTGTGAACAAGTGCTCCATTTTTGGCGCACTATATTGACAATGTCGTGGCATTATCTAGCAATATCCACACAAGTGTTAATAAACTTCCAAATACTTGAGATAAGATATGACATCTATCTTGTAAAAGTTAGTCATGTTGTATCAGTTGGCCATGATAATTGACAATATTTTGTTAATACAGAGTTTGTTAAATGCAATTTTGCCATAGAATCCAGTTACAATTTTCATAATTTATTCTTTTGTTTTGCTTTTTCATGTGTATGAAGATCCACAGGTCTACGTGATGACCTCACATTTCTTCTAGAAGAAGACCTCAGCAGCATTAACCAGTGTTCTCTTCATTGTGAGATGAGAAATTGTGAACAGCTACTGGGTTCCTTGGGCTTATTTGCACATCGTGTTGGCTCTCTTGTCTGACCATGGGCCTGAAAGTTGTAAAGGATTTCCTCATGTAACTATAAAACAGAAACCTGGCAAGCAAACAGCAGTGGAAAGAAACAACATAAAAGTGGCGTCTTTTTCAGGTTTGTTCAATGCTGTGTGATAAAAAAAGACAATAATTGCCAGCTATCACATGCTATGTGTCAAAGGCATGTCAAACATGCTAAAATCTTTGACGTCAGGTTTGACGTCCTTCAAAGGCGAGGTCAAACATGCTAACATCTTTGACTTCACTTTTGCCGTTTGTCAAAGGTGAAGTCAAAAAGGCGAGGCCAAACATGCTTTATTCACTTTTAACCTATAAAGTGAGCTCAACTTAAATTCCGTCACTGCCGAGGGGAGATGTCGTGTACAGATTTTTACAACCTTGTGTTTTTAAACTGTCTTTGTTATAAAATTTCGGAACTACTTTTCCAGTAACTGAGGTAAATTTTGTATACTTCATCGAGTCGTAATTAATGCTCCAAGGGAATTTCAAACAGCCTTTCAGAAAGGATATTTATTTTTACTAACGAGGTTACCAAATGTTGCAGTGGTTTAATTCAATTGGCTCTTTTAGCTAAAAATAGACGCAAATGGCATAATATACGGCTCATGGTAAACAGTGATTTGCCAGTAAATTAATAATCATGGTGAAATTCCATCAGCTCCCATTATCAATGATAACTTTGAGAAAATTCAATGCTCAAACTCCCCCCCAACCTTTAATGTTTGTTGTTGTTTTCATTATTTTGTTGTGAAAGAAGCCAATCCCGCGACGTGATAATTAGCGCTCTGTGTTTAGACAAACCACTTTGTTCAGAGACAACAACAGATGTACAAGTTTTCTTCTACTGCGGCTGCTGCTATAACTAGTACTACACGTACAACTTGTATTTCTACTATTTTAGCATCGTCTCACTTAACATCGATAGGCGCATAAGGCCGCACTTTTTTTGTCAATGAGCAACAAACTCTAGAAAGTATGCTTAACTAGTTAAAACGACCAAAGCAATAAAATTCAAATTAAGAATTCTTAAAAACGAATGATAATACCCTCAAATGTAAGAAACTTTGAGAAAGCCTACAATAGAGTTAATTCACTGCTGATTAAATACACCTTATTGAAGAAACGTCCATGAACGAAAACCATTTACGATGCAATTCAAACGCATGTGGAGAATGGTCGTCTACTATAGGTTGCATGCATTAAGTCATAAGCTCCCAAAACAGAATATCTATCTCTAATATCAACAATAATGGGATATGTCAAGCATACCAATGCTGTCTAACCTTACATATCATATGCTTTGCACAACAACAGCGTTTCTTCAATAAGGGCCAATGCGAAGACTTTCTAGTGCACAGGAGAATAATTGGTCCCGGCTCTAACTTTCCAGTGGTCTGCATGCAGGCTTCTAGAAACTTTAAAAAGCACATGCGCAGTTCTCTTTCATCGTCGCGGCAGTACTTTAGATTCTCTGCAAATATGTCGTAAGTGCAAAGTATGTCTTGTCCAGCATCTACAAGTTCCAGTCTCTGCATATATGGCTCTTCTATAGCACTCCTATACCATTCCAGGAATTCTGATAGCTTAGAAATGGACATAAAGTCAGGCTCGAAGTCTTCGATCTCTTGTTTGGCTATGCACTTGTCCCACAGTTCTGGAGTGTTGAGTCTGTAGGGGAAGAACCCCTTTGCGACATCAGAGACACCAAAAGTGGTTGGCATGTCGGCTAACCGCATAGGCAGAAACCGATAAGAATCCATGAAGATGAGGCGTTTCTCAAATACCTTGATGCATATGATTGAGGAACCGTCAAATATCACGTCGGGGTCTTTCCCAGTGTAGCGCCCAATCTTGTCTATGAAAGGAAAGTAGTCGAAACGGCTTCCGTTGTGTGCAAAAACCCTGGCAAATGGATGTTTCCCCAGGGTGGCCTGAAACAGTTCTCCGTTTTGGCTGAACAGGTTTTTCCAAAATCATCTACAGCCTCAAGACCCGAGTACACCCATTTGGTGGCATATTCGTCTTGAACCACAATAAGATCTGGTGCCAAATTACCATCGTGACATCAGAGAGTCTCCATTTCAAGGAACAGGAAAATGCCTCTCTTTTGTAACTGCTTCTTCTTAAGCTCTTCTTCGTGAACGGGCTGTAAGAAACACAGGTTGGTGAACTTATCTATGTTTATCTTGCAAGTATTGCAGAAGGTTTTAAAGCACTCATGGGGACGGGAATTCCAGTAGTTGACTCTACTCTTCTCATCATCGATGATCTTGAGGTCGCGGCCAGACTTGGGACAACCGTATATTCTGCTACAAGTCGGGGCGTCAAAAGTGGCGGCAGTGAAGGCTGTTTTGTGGTTCTTGAAACATCTCTCCCCATAAAATGTGCAGTTGCAATCGCCACACGATACTGGTAAAGAAAATCGATCCCCGGTGTAGGCACCGGAATTTGGATTCTTCGCACCATAGTTTTTGCATGATTAGTTTTCTTTAGTTTCGTGTTTGGTGTTAGTTTTTGCGTAATTAGCTTTCTTTGTTTCGTGGCCTTTTGTATATGTTATGTTCATTTGCATTCTCTATAAGTTCGGTTCGCGCGTAATTTATTTCAGTTACTAGCGTTTTCTAGGTTCTGTGCGTTAGGATCAGTGGATTTTCTACAGTCCTATTCACAATACTCAAAATCGAAGCGGGAAGCCAAAACATCAAAATAACATGTCTTATGCACACGGGTATGCAAGTGCACGGAGTCCTGAATCCCAAGGGGCAATAATAAATGCTGATGAACACTCCCTCTCCGCTCATTCTCTGATCAGCGCCAAGGAGGAACGGTGGAACTCTTTTTTTGTATTTCTCCACGAATTTTCAGCAAAGAGCAGAAAGAAGAACGGATTGGGAATGCCACAAGAAGGGGAAGTTCAGATACCACAGAACCCTCCAGGACCAAATGTTCCTGTGCCAGCGCCGGGAAATGCCGCGGCTGGACAACCGGCGGGACAACAAGCTCGTCAACCGATGGCCGAGGAGAAACTTGAGGTAAATTTTAGTCTTGTCTACCCGTTCTTATTCGCGGGATTGTATAATGTTTTTGGGGTTAGTTCTTTTAATGTTCCTCTTTCGGCGTTTTCTTGTCCCGGTTTGGTTGCAGTGTTTTCGGAATTCGCGACAGATTTTGTGTTACCTTTGCACGTGGTTGGGTTCTGTTTTGCATACCGACGTCTGTCCCAGGAGGCGCCCAGGGTTCGTTTTGCGTCCAACGCTTATGGGTGGTTCCTTCCGTTTCCTTTTTTCTCCTCGCTTTTGGGGCTATTGGGTTCACCCTTTAGAGTTATTTTGTAATGTTTCCGAATTGTTTGTTATTGTAAGTAAATGAATTACCTAAATATTATGTTCTATAAATTTGTGTGCCCAGTCATGAAATGATTCCTCAGCGAGTTGTTTGTTGATGATCATGACTGTGGAAATGTATGGTCAGTGAGAATTTATGTGCCCAGTCATGAAATGATTCCTCAGCGAGTTGTTTGTTGATGATCATGACTGTGGAAATGTATGGCCAGTGAGAATTTATGTGCCCTGTCATGAAATGATTCCTCAGTGAGTTGTTTGTTGATGATCATGACTGTGGAAATGTATGGCCAGTGAGAATTTATGTGCTCTGTCATGAAATGATTCTTCAGCGAGTTGTTTGTTGATGATCATGACGGTGGAAATGTATGGCCAGTGAGAATTTATGTGCCCTGTCATGAAATGATTCCTCAGCGAGTTGTTTGTTGATGATCATGACTGTGGAAATGTATGGCCAGTGAGAATTTATGTGCCCTGTCATGAAATGATTCCTCAGCGAGTTGTTTGTTGATGATCATGACTGTGGAAATGTATGGCCAGTGAGATTTTTGTGTGCCCTGTCATGAAATGATTCTTCAGCGAGTTCTTTGTTGATGATCATGACTGTGGAAATGTATAGTGATTTCCCTTTGTCATGGCGTGAATTTTCAGCGAGTTGTCTGTTGATGATCATGACTGTGAAATGTATTGTGATTTGTCTTTGTCATGGCGTGACTCTTCAGCGAGTTGTCTGTTGATGATCATGATTGAAATATATTGTGATTTGCCTTTGTCATGGCGTGACTCTTCAGCGAGTTGTCTGTTGATGATCATGACTGTGAAATGTATTGTGATTTGCCTTTGTCATGGCGTGACTCTTCAGCGAGTTGTCTGTTGATGATCATGATTGAAATGTATTGTGATTTGCCTTTGTCATGGCGTGACTCTTCAGCGACTTGTCTGTTGATGTTCATGACTGGAATGTATTGTGATTTGTTTTTGTCATAGCGTGACTCTTCGGCGAGTTGTCTGCTGATGATTATGACTGAAATGAATTGTGATTTGCCTTTGTCATTGCGTGATTCTTTAGCGAGTTGTCTGTTGATTATCATGACTGTGAAATTTGAAATTTGCGATTTGGCATCTTGTTTACTCAATGATCATGGCTGTGAATTACTGTCTGATGACGAACAATTAAATACCTATTATGACAAAGGAATCCTTTGCTAAGTGCAATTTTGTGTGTTATTGTTATGACGTGACTTGGAGTTCTCTTAATTGATGAGTTTTGAATAGAATTTGACTCAGCCTATTGCTCTCCATAGGCGTTGCAGCTTAAGTATGAAGACTTACAGAAGAACATAGACGCCTTGACAACGTCTTCTGTTGACAACCTTCTGGACAAAATACGTCGTTTGGCCTCCCGTCCTACTCCTGAATTTAATCGATTTGAGGCCCTTGATCTTCTCGAAGCTCTGAAAAATGCGGCCCAAGACACAAAACATGAGAAGGCGGGATATTATCGCTACGCGTTTGAGACTTTACGCGGGAAAGCAGAAGAGCCTAACGACCAGTTCCGTAATTTCCTCCTTCCTTTGCTTGGCGATAAGGACATGGAGAAAGTGCTGGAAGTGGTGGCGAAGGTTGAGAAGACCAATCGCGCGAAGCATGGGAGACAGAATTCTGGGAATGAGAGAAGAGTGATGTCGGCACCTTACACGGGGGTCCGCTGCTACTATTGTAATCGGCCTGGGCACATACAGTCCAATTGTTTCAAGATTTGGGCGGGCCATCTGGCTTCCCCCGCAAGGCCTCCCATTTCAATACAAGCACAAGTCAAAATAAATAGGAGACTGATTGTGTGAAGTTTAAGTGGACTTTAAAGTTACTGTTGTTGTGATATTGTCTACAGATTTTGATGGCATTTACGATGCGAATATTGGAAATAAAGGTTTCCTTCTACTCTATATTGAACTGTTTTCCTCTTATTTTTCGGGAAATCTTTCCCCTGTATAGGTTATAAATTACCCAGGGTTTGCTTGGAGTGACAGTTGTTAAAAAGAGTATCTAAACAAACTGCCCCGGTTATGCTGGGTCATGACTGTCATCCCTTGCTAGCCCCCCCTGGGGTTCCCCACCTTAGCGTTCTTTTCATTCACAAGTGTTTGTAATTAGGATGTTTTTTCCCTTTCCCTCCTTGGAATTCTTGCTATTTGGCTTGGGACTGGGAGTATGATTTGGAATTTGAAAGAAAGCTTCACGCTTATAACCAACATTCTCCAAAGCCAGTCAATTGGGTAGACTGGTCTGGGAACCCTGTTGGGGTTGGCACTGGGGTGACAGTCTCAGAGATCCCGAAAGAGGAAATAGACCAGATTTGCCGCGGAGATAAACTTGGAGACCCTGCAAGATTACGGTTTAGAGACCCTGCTAGTTTTCGTGCTGGGGAAGTTCACAACCACTACCATCAATGGCAGAATATAGTTGATGACCCTCCATCCGCCCAGCAAGTACAGGTTCTGAAATGGATCAACAATAAAGTCTCCATTTTCGAATATTTTCAACCCTTTTCTGGCAGTTTTAAAGGGAAACAGTATTGTTCGGATCGCCCACCCTCTGAACAATTCAGGAACAATATGTCATGCAAGCCGTTTGTGAATTTTGTGAGAAGCACATTGCTTAATCGTTTGACTATGGGGGCCATCTCTCTGAAAGGTAAAGTTGGGGAAGTTGAGCCTCCCCATCTGGTTCTACCCTTAACTGTGGAGCCCACAAAGCCGAGGCTTTGCCATGATGCTCGTTTTTTAAACCTATGGATGAGGGACATGCCCTTCAAGTTAGATACCCTTCTGAATCTACCAAGATATGTAAGCTGTGATACCTATCAGACCATACTCGACGATAAGTCGGGCTACGATCATCTCCTTTTAACTGAGGAAAGTAGAACCTTTTTTGGAATACAATGGGGTGCCTGGTATTTTGTCTACAACACCCTGCCCTTCGGATGGAAAATATCCCCTTTTGTATATCCTTCTACTGGTTTGGTGGTATCTAATTTCTTCTGTTCAATGGGGATACCTTGCTCACTGTATATTGATGATCGGCACAATGGCCAACTTCAGATCCAGCCAAACCAAGGAGCCTATGCTAATTTTGCAAATCTCGATGAGCATAATTTCGCAGCTGCAAAATCGGCTGTCTTTCTGGTAGCCTATTTTCTGATCAGCCTTGGATATTTCCTCGGTTTGTCAAAGTCCATTCTGATGCCTCGTAAGATTGTCCCATATTTGGGTTTTCTGTCCTACTCCACTCGTGAAGTATTTCTTATTCCGGCAAAACTGGAGAAGTTTCTTGGTCTTGTTGAACAAACACTGGCATGTTCGATGGTTTCAGTCAAAAGTCTGTAGCGCTTAGTGGGTAAATGTGTCTCCTTTTTTCTAGTGGTACCAGGAGCTCTTCTGTATACCAGGGAGATGAATAATGCAATTTCCAAGGGTCTGCGCACATCCAAACCCATTAAGTTAAATGGAGCCCTGAGAGAAGAAATCTCACAATGGCTTTTTCTCCGCTCATGGGATGACCCACTCTCCTGGAGAGATGAACGCCACATCCGCATCTCCTTAGCGACAGATGCCTCAGCTTCTGGTTGGGGAGGCTCAGTAACTTTGAGTAATCGCACTGTGCAGGTCTCTGATTACTGGATGGAGGAGGAGCAAGGGCTCGATATTTCTGTGAAGGAGGCACTTGCACTTGATAAGGTCCTTGTTTCTTTCTCCGACTCCTTGAAGAACGCATGGGTAGACGGCTTGGTTGATAATCAGGCAGTAGTTCACTCCTGGCAAAGACAAGGGGGTAGGAGTATGTCTTTGAATAGGGCAATTAAGAAGCTTTTTCTCACGACTACAAAGTATAATATTGCCCTCCATTTGATATACATCCCATCGCATGAAAACAAGGCAGATGCTCCTTCTCGCCGTCTGACAACCCTTGATAGCAAGCTTCACCCGGAGTTATGGGGAAAAGTACAACAAGAGTTTGGTGGTCCAACGGGACACACATGCGACTTGATGGCACTTGACTCGAATGCGATGACAGACCAGGATGGTTCCCTTTTACCGCACTTCACGCAAAACCCGTCACCACATTCGTCCGGCGTTAATCTCTTTGCGCAAGATCTATCGAGTGGAGCCCCGTTTTTGGACAACCCTTACGTTTTCCCACCTCTCTCCCTGATGGGACCTGTTCTGCGTTTCCTGAAATTCCACAGGCGATCGTGCACGATCATAACCTTGGATGTTTACCCAAAAAAGTATTGGTGGCCTCTTGTCCAGCATTATGCCAGCAAATTGTGTAAATTAGCAGTTAAAGGGGAAGTTGGAGCATTGTTGTCACCTTCCAAACAAGGATGGATTCCTCATCCGGGGATTCCGGGAGATCTCTGGGCCTTTAGTGTACATTTTTGAAGTGTATCTTATGATTGACTATGAACAGGAACTATAAATGTATTTGTAACTACCTTGTAAAGTTAGTCTTGCCCCGTTAATTTATATTTTGCTAGCATTGTATACTTTGGGGAAATAAAACTTAACATTTTAAATGAACATTTTCTGTTTCTGCCTTTATTAGGATTTGCCTGTGGTTGCGAAGCTGTTCACTCCTTCTGTAAGGTGTCCAAATTGTAACCATGCCAATGACTCTGATTGTTGTCGTCTTCGTCCGCGTTCTCCGACATTACGCATGAATACTGAGTCGAAGGTCAAAAACATAAGGTTTATTTAATTCTGGTACAAACCCACACGTCGAGATCGCTCTTTACTCCATCTAATGCGATTCGCTAGAATGCAAGCGAAATGTAAACAATCAATAAACATTTTGGACATAAATCTGGCGGCTCAAAGTCTGACAGACACTTACACATTTGTGGATCCTCCAAGGGTAATTAAAAACGTCTTCGTATAATTTCGACCATCTCTTCTACTTCGCGACTAAACAAATTCTCGTTACTCGATTTTCAAAATGTCCGTTGCCTATTTTCCCGCTCAAAAACTCTCACCAATTACCATGGGTAATTGACAAGACCCAGGTCCCCACACTAGGTCCCAGCCCACAGCAAATAATTGTAACATTCCGCCCCCCATGGACACCCAGAGATGGGGGTTCATAATTCAAAAAATTAAAGGCTACAGACTGCGAAAAAGGTTCGTTTGTTCAAAGTTTGTCAGTATACTACTGTTCCTATTCCTCGTTTACTCCTTCCAACAAACACAGTTTGGTCACCGGACGCTTTAAGGTTGTTCCCTTAGCTCGCAGCTCTGCGCTTCTCACAAGGTTGTCCACCCCAGGGTACACCTTCACCACTCTACCCAAGGGCCACTGATTTCTATTGACGTTGTCATCCGCAATCAACACCAGGTCTCCGACTCTCAAATTTTTTGTTCGTGTTGACACTTGGATCTCTCCTGTAGTGACGGTAGGTACTCTTTCATCCACCGCTTCCAGTAGTGGTCGGCTAGGAGCTGCGCTTGTCTCCACCTCTTTCGGCTAAACTTCTCCCTCTCGTCAATCACATTTGGTGGAATATTCAAGGACGGCCGCACATTCAGGAAATGACTTGGTGTCAAGGGATCATTGTCACCTGGACTTGCGGGATTTAACGTGAGAGGCCTTGAATTCGCAATCCGTTCAGCTTCTGTGAACACCGTGTGCAGTACTTCTTCGTTCATAGGGCTGTTACCGAGAATAGCTTTCAGGCTTCTCTTGACACTTCGCACCAGCCTCTCCCATACCCCTGACATATGAGATGCGCCGGGGGGATGAAAAACCCAGTTACATCCTCGCTGACTCAACTCTCTCTCCAGTTTACTGTGCTTCATCGCCGTTATAAGTTCTTGAATCTCTTTATCTGCACCAACAAAATTTGTACCATTATCAGAGCGAATCTCCTTCACGTGCCCCCGACGGTTAAGGAATCGCATCAGCACTAACATGAAATCGTCGGTCTCAAGAGACCTTGCCAGCTCGAGGTGGACAGCTCTAGAATTCATGCAAACAAAGATTGCTCCCCATTGCTTCTCAATTACTCGCCCTCTTCCTCGCTTCACCAGAAATGGTCCGAAATAATCAACCCCGCAGTAAGTGAACGGTGGCTCGTATGGGGTCAATCGTACTTTGGGCAACTGTCCCATCAGCTGGCACATCCTCGGGGCCATCTGCCTTTGGCAATGGACACACCTCCTTAAAACTTTCTTGATTGTGGCTCTAGCTTTCACTATCCAAAACTGCTCCCTTGAGATGGTTAGCACCTGTTCCACTCCACAATGTCCGTTGGCTTCGTGAATATTTCGTATCAAGATCGTCGTAACGTGGTGATCATTTGGGAGTATCATCGGATTCCTGGCGTCAGCGGCTATAGGAGCCAAAGAGATCCTTCCTCCTACTTGCATGACTCCATCTTGTTTCATGATTGGCTTCAGCCTAATAAGTCGGCTGGAGGCTCTCATGGGCTTTCCTTCCTTCAAACTCTTCATCTCCGCTGGGTATTTACTCTTCTGAGCCAAGATTGCAATTTTCCTTTTGGCAACCTCTAGATCTTCCTGATTGATTCCCTTACGCACTTCAGCCGTATGTGGAAGGGTCTTTCTCCTCTCTACGCGACACTTTATCCAAACGAGGAACTTAAGTAGCCAGGCTACTCTACGTAACGTGCGCACCCAGTTCGAAGATCTGCTGACAAGGTCTTCCATTGTTGCAGTAGGCTCAATGCTGGTGGCGTATACTTCCTTCTTCAGCTCGAGAATATCCGAAGGAACAATGTCGACTTTGCTTTCCGGCCATTCCTCTTCCCTCTCGTGCAGAAAGGATGGCCCCTTCAACCAACGATCATTTCTGAGGAAGTCAGACATCTCTAACCCGCGGCTTGCGTCATCTGCGGGGTTGATTGCGCCAGCACAATGTCTCCACTGGTACGGGTCTGTCAATTCTCTGATTTCTGTTACTCGGTTCGCCACGTAAGTTTGGAATCGTCGGGACTTGTTTCTGATGTAATTTAACACGATCATCGAGTCTGTCCAAAAGATGACCTTTTCAAACTTGAAATCCAGCTCTTTCCTAATAGTGGAGTCCATCCTTGCAGCTAATAATGCTCCCTGAAGCTCAAGTCGAGGAATGCTTACAGTCTTAATGGGTGCGTTGCGAGACTTCCCGATCACAAAGGCACATTCAATGAAGCCGTCTGCGTACTCAATGCGTAGGTAGGACGCAGTTCCATAGCCAACCTCGGAGGCGTCACAAAAATGATGCAGCTGAAGTTTAACACCTTCAGTGTCCAGGCGACTGAAATAGCAACGAGGAACATTGATTTCCTTCAAGAGATGCAGATTGCTCTTCCATTTCTCCCATCTCGTCAAAATCTCCCCACTGATCGGTTGATCCCATGGAATTCTGCAACGCCACAGAGCTGGCATTATCTGCTTGGCCGGCAACATCACCGGGGCTGCGAAATTCAAGGGATCAAAAACTGAGGCAATAGTAGACAGCATCCCTCTCATAGTGTTTGGTTTATTCAGGTCCAACACTTTGAACCCAAACATATCAATTTCAATGTTCCATCTTAATCCAAGAGCCCTGTTAACTGGGAGTTCGTCCAAGTCGAGGTCCAGGAACGGGGTTGCCCTTTTCTCAACCGGTATCTCAGCCAAAACTCTTCGGTCATTGCTCAAAAACTTGGTTAAGTTAAAACCTCCTCTTGCACAAAGTTCGGTTAACTGTCTTGATAGTTTGATTCCTGCTTCTGACGTGGATACTGCTCGCAAGACGTCATCCACATAAAAATTGCGCCTTAATGTCTCCAACGTAGTGGGATCAAAATCATTCTCATTGTCATCTGCAGTTCTTTTCAACATTGAATTCGCCGTACAGGGAGAATCGGTGGCTCCAAATATATGAACAGTCATCACATACTCTTCCGGGTGTTCGTCGGTGCTCCCATCCCACCAGAGAAATCTTAAGGAATCTTGGTCTTGTTCTCTAACCTTTACTTGGTGGAACATACTTTCGATATCTGCTACAATCGCAGTATGGTCCTGCCGGAACCTCAGCAGAACTCCAACGAGATTATTGGTACAATCAGGTCCCTGCAAAAGGTTGTTGTTAAGAGAAGTTCCTCCATACTCTGCAGCTGCGTCAAATACGATTCAACCTCACTTCTCTGAACGTCACTGCCAAAATTGCTCGTAAAATGCTTGTGCTGGAAACGCACAAGCCCTCGAACATAGAAAGGAAACTAGACGAACAAAATCTTCCGGTAAAAGCTATCTATGAATTACCTTTCAAGGTCACAATGGAAAATAAACTTAGATGTTTTCAATATAAGGTGATACATAACATTCTACCCACTAACTACAAACTTTACAAAATGAAGTTGAAAACATCTCCGAGCTGTGATCGTTGTGGCAACCCCTACGAAAATTTACTTCACCTCCTTTATGAATGTCCCAGAACTCAAACATTCTGGCAACTGGTAATCGCCTGGTGGAACAAAAAGCGATCAGAGACTGTCGTCTTAAATGCAACAGACATTTTGTATGGTTATAAACCAGAATCAAATTTTTTTTCAAGCCCTTAACCATTTTGTTATTATTGCAAAATACCACATCTTCCTTTCGTGGTTAAATAAAGCCTCTCCCAGCTTTGAAATTTTCAGCCTGTTACTCAATGAAAAAATTCGTTGTGAACGTACAATTGCTTTTAAAAATAATACACTAACGAATTTCAGAGCAAAATGGACCACACTAGCCTGAGCTGCCCAAGACACTCTCTGTCTCGCAAGATGTGCCACTTATGTTTACTTTACTTCGTTTTTTTATTTTTATTCACGTTCTGTTAGGTTTCAATGTTATCTTTTGTTTTCTTAAATAATTGTTCGTATGAAACAAAAAAGTTAGTGACTACAACATTGCAAAAAGTGTAAATCGAAAGAAATGTAGAGTATTTTAAAAGTATTGTAAGTAATGTAATGTAGCTGTGTCGTAACTCTAAGTTCTGTACGTAGATGTATTGTCATTTTAGTTGAGTAACGTAAACCATATAACTGGATGTATTGTGAGCAAATAAAAGTTATTTCAACAAAAAAAAAAAACAAAAAAAAAAAAAAAAATACGATTCGTACCTTTCCGGGCTTGTTAGGATTGAGTACTGGGAAATGTGGCAAGTACCATGTTCTAGGACCAGTGACTGCGGCCTCTTCTGATGTAAGCTTACGTGCATACCCCTTTTCAACGTACTCTTTCATTACCGTTCGATACCTTTCTTCAAGTTCTGGGTCACGAGAGAATCTCCGTCTCAGGCTGGAAAGCCTTCTTACCGCCTCAGATCTGTTGTTTGGTAACATAACATTCTCGTCACGCCAAAGCAAACCCGTCTCATAATGACCTCCAGACATCCTAGTCGTCTTCTGTAACATGTTGGCCGCACGAACGTCTTCTCTTGATAAGTTGTGCGGTGCTGACATATTGCAAACGCTGGTTTTAAGACTGCTTTCTTGATCAGCATGCGTACCAAAGGACTCCAAATTCCAGAATTTGTCAACTTGTTCGTAAAGCTTCTTGTTGTAGCTGGTAAAGTGAACGCTCATCTCTTTGGAACTACTGGCTCCCAGAACAGTTCCCGTGATAACCCAACCCAGTGGACCACTTACTCCTTTCAACTGACTTCTACTCGAACCAGGCCTACGTTCTTCGAGTACATCGTGAGCATAATCTACATCCTTCCCTATGAGCACTGAAACCTTTTTGACATCTACTTCTGGAATCTCTATGTCCCTCAAATGTGGGTGGCAGGTTCTATCTATGTCCTTGGGTAGGCACTTCTCTGATATATTGAATCTTTCTGACACAACGCCTTCCTCCACATCAATAATCTCTCCGACTCCTTTGGCGGATTGGAGCTGGAAATGAACAAATTCAAATTCCTCTCATGTCTTCTCCATTATGGTGTTCACTGAAACAAGTTCTTTTTGCCCCTCTAAGGCCAGAATATTCGCAATGTCCTTGCTAATAATAGTTCCTCGGGATGCATTGTCCAGTAATCCATAGGTAGTTATTGAATTACCCTGTGGGGCTATCACTCTGACGGGAACGACATGCCAAGAGAATGGTTCTTGAAGACGCGGTGGTCTTGGTAGCGGTGGCGTACTGATCAACGGTTCGCGATCTTTCCGGCTGTTGTGATCCTTCAACCATTTCCCGAGTGTCAGACATGACTGCATTCACAGAACAATGGGGCTCTTTTTTTTTTTTTAAATTACACATTTTAATCCTCTACTTACTATACAATACTAGCATTACTTACAAAAATTACATTATTTACATTACGGGCTACTTACTCTGTTAATACAATACTCTACTTTTTTAACATGTTAAGAACAAAAGTACACTATTACATTACGCAAAAAAAGTACATATATACATGTACATACATACCCGTATACTCATACACATACCTATATATACACATATATATAGGTATATAGATTCCAAGTATTTTTAATATTGTAGCCCACTACTGATGAAGCCCGCAGGGCGAAACGTTTAGTAAAGGTTTTTATGGACATGTGAGAAGTTCGCTGTTGCTCTTTCACTCAACCTACAGTTACCGAGGCTAAGCATTGTGGCCCTATCAAGCCCTCACAATGGTGGAGATATCGCGATGATATCTTTGACCTTTGGCAACAGGGCCTTGCTACACTAAATTCCTTCACCGAATACATACATTCGCTGTATCCCACGATTAAATTTGAATTGGTTTATTCGGAAAACAAACTTAATGTTCTAGATGTTACACTCCATCTGGTTGATGGTTTTATCCAAACAGATGTTTACTCTAAGCCTACTGATAGCCACCTGTATCTTCCTCCATCCAGTGCCCATCCTAAGCACGTTTTCAAAGCGATTCCGTTTGGAGTCGCTTCGAGACTGCGTAGAAATTGTTCTGAGGATCATTTCCTCAACAAAAGGCTGGAAGAGTACAGTGGTTACCTAGTCCACCAGGGATATCCAAAAGAATTGGTCTCGCGTGAATTTTCTAGAGCGGCGAGCATTCCTAGAAATAATTTACTTCAAGCCAAAGTCAGAGATTCCAAAAAGATTTTTCCTTTTGTTCTTACACATAATCCTAATTTACCGTCAGTTAATAGGTTAATTAAAAAGCATTTTCATCTTTTGCTCTCGTCGCCAAGACTTAAGGAGCTTTTTCCACCGAATTCAATAATTTCATCTTTCCGTAGGTCTAAGAACCTCAAGGAAATCTTGGCACCTTCTAAGTGTAGAAAGGGCTCACTAGAGTCAATTGCATTGCCATCAGCGGGATGTTTCACTTGTAACAAAACCAGATGCGATCTTTGCAAGAACTTCTTGGTCAACTCCCAAACTTTCTTTAGCACACATACGGGAAAAATATATTTCGTTCGGCAGAAACTCTCATGTAATTCAGCGAATAT
>OZ026602.1:28385176-28397676 GCA_964020085.1 Micromussa lordhowensis | reverse complement strand
CCTCGAGTTGATAATTCGTTAACAGCGCACTTCTCAGGGCTTTTCGCTCTCGCAGTTGACCCAGGAAATGCTGTGGCAGCTGCCAGAGGGTTCCGTTCTGGTACAAAATCTGCAGCTTCAGGATTTAAAGGCTTCGCGTCAACGTCTGCGGACCATCGATCAATTTTTTCCTTCCCGGACATTTGTTGGCAAGAAAGAATTCCTGACTTGTCTTCCAAACCAAGACTGCTACCAGCTTCGCTTCCATACTGCTCTAACAACTCCGCCTCTTTCTCTGCCATTTCAATCTTAAATTTCATCTCACACGCCTTGATTTTATTTTTAAATTCCAATTCAATTTTCTGTCGTTCCATTTCCAGTTCGCACTGGGCACGCTCCTGTTCCTGCTTGAGCATCAACTTTCTCATTTCGATGTTCCTTTTGAGTTCCTTTAACTTGCTCCGCGTGGAAGGAGGTACTAACTTTGATTTAGACTTTACCTCCGACGGGTTGGTTTGGTTCTTCAGGCGAAGCAGACGGATTTCAAGTGCAGATGAGCATTTACAGAATTCGGCACTTGCTTCCAAGTACCTTTCCATGACACGTTCAAACTCTTTCTCACTCAAACTTTTAGTGGTGTAAGCCTTGTAATGCTCATAATATCTATCCCAGGCTAAGTTTAAACTCTCCCAGGCCTCTTGAGTCTCGAGCAGAATTTCCCGGTGACTCGACTCGGCAATGCAGATGGTCTTTGCATTCTTTAATGCTGAGTTAAAATGTCCCAGAAAGCCAGCTAGGGATTTCTTGTGTTGCTCTAATTCGTCGCCAACGGCTTCAGCTCCAGGCGATTGTTCGGTCTCGGTCCCCGGTTCTTCAGGATCCAAATGTCGAATGATGTTGTCATCTTTGTCCGCGTTCTCCGACATTACGCATGAATATTGAGTCGAAGGTCAAAAACATAAGGTTTATTTAATTCTGGTACAAACCCACACGTCGAGATCGCTCTTTACTCCATCTAATGCGATTCGCTAGAATGCAAGCGAAATGTAAACAATCAATAAACATTTTGGACATAAATCTGGCGGCTCAAAGTCTGACAGACACTTACACATTTGTGGATCCTCCAAGGGTAATTAAAAACGTCTTCGTATAATTTCGACCATCTCTTCTACTTCGCGACTAAACAAATTCTCGTTACTCGATTTTCAAAATGTCCGTTGCCTATTTTCCCGCTCAAAAACTCTCACCAAGTACCATGGGTAATTGACAAGACCCAGGTCCCCACACTAGGTCCCAGCCCACAGCAAATAATTGTAACACTGATTTTCGCTTTTGCCAACGATGCGGCTATAAAAGGAAAATCTTAACCAACAAAACTGGTACGCCTTTGGCTGTGGATTTGAACGCTATTGATGACCGTCTTCGTCAATTAGCCGTGTTTGATCAGGCAACTAGTTACTTTAAACAAAAAGATTTGCTTCAAAAGGAACTAGAAAATTTCCTTTCTTCTCTGCCTGGCTCTATTATAATTTCAACTGTAACACCACGCGATATTTGCCGTTTCTTGGCTTACAAAGACAAGAATGGGAAAACCCAGGTTCATCGTAACGGGTGCCCTCATCTGGGAAAGGGAGGTACATTTGATTGTGTTTGCCCGTTAAGACTTTCTTACAAAACTGTCGACTCGTATATTGGAAAATTACGGGCGATCTTCCATGCAATTGGGCGCGATGGGGAATGGGACAGACGTCTTGGTCTCAGAAACCCGGCCGCAGATAAATTGGTAAAAGATTATCTTCGCTTAGTCACGGCTGAGCAGCTACAAGCAAGAGTAACACCAAAACAAGCTTTACTATTTTTTGTGGACAAACTTGCTCAGCTAGCTGACCATATTGGTAGTGCCTTGCAGTCCCCTGATCTTACCCCAACTCAGCGTTTTATTCTCGCAAGGGATCAGGCATACTTCAAAGCGGTGTTTTTTTAGTGGCGATAGGCCAGGGGATATGATCCAAGTGAAGGTACCAGAAATTCTGAGATTCCCAAATGATGATGGCTTTCTTTTTAACCACGTGTGGGGTAAAACCTTGAGGGACGGTGATAGTAACGTCTTTGGAATTAAATGAAACCCGCAAACAAAGATCTGCCCAGTTCAGGGAATAGAATATTATATGGCGATGGCACAGCAACTACGGATCGATTTAACAAGGGGTTTTCTTTTTCGCCCAACTACCCCACAAGGGGGTATACTCGATGCACCATTCAGCTCGTCTGCAGCGGAGGCTAGTTTAAAGGGATACCTTAAGGAGATGGGGTCAGACGATGGAGAAACCCTTCATGGCTTTAGAGCGGGATGCGCCATAACCCTGGCATTATCAGGAGCTGAGTTATCAGAAATCATGGATCACGTTGGGTGGACACGACGACATACCGCCTTACATTACCTGCAATTGGCCAAGGTTCTTAACCCGGCGGGTGCCTCTGCTCGTTTATCAACAGTAGACTTTCCATCTATCGCGTCCGGGTGGAATGACGTCAATGCCTTAAAACGTTTTGTATCTGCTTTCCCTTCACCCACAACTGAGAAAAGGTCGTTTACGGAAAAGTAAACCTTCTCTGAAAATAAATCATGTTTGTGACCCTTTTGATTAAGTTTGGGTGAGAGTTGGGTGATAAGAATGGGAGGTTTTTGGGGTTATTTTGGGGCCCTTTTGTATTGAAATAAGCTTGCAGTGGGCGTTGCGAAACGGATCTGGTTAGCGCGTAGATCAATTTTCCCATATCTTAATAACAATGAGCGCAAGTAATTGAGTGATGTGAAATAGGATACTATTCACAATACTCAAAATCAAAGCGCGAAGCCAAAACATCAAAATAACATGTCTTATGCACACGGGTATGCAAGTGCACGGAGTCCTGAATCCCAAGGGGCAATAATAAATGCTGATGAACACTCCCTCTCCGCTCATTCTCTGATCAGCGCCAAGGAGGAATGGTGGAATGGCCCACCCTTCCCGACCCTCTCTTTGCTGAAAATTCGTGTTTGATCTGCTATGTACTCCACCTCCTTAAAGGCGCTAGATCAATTTTCCCATATCTTAATAACAATGAGCGCGAGTAATTGAGTGATGTGAAATAGGATACTTTTTGGGTTCGTCTTGGTCCGTCACATTCGTCTTGTAAGTTTCTTCGTTTATTTGGCTTTGCCGGTTTCCTGCACTCTTCACGTTCGGTCTTTGTTAGTTACTTTATGCTCATTCCTGTGTTTGTAATTTTGTTGTTTTCAGTTACCGTGTTTCAACCTTCGTTTTGGTGGAATAAATTTCTATGGAAGAAACCAGTTAAAAGCGTGTGCGACTTCACTCGGAATCAGTGCACCACCCTTTACACATGTTACATGAAAAGGCACTACATCTGTGTCGTTTCTTTGTGTCATACTTGTTACATTTGTGACAATAGGCCGTTCCGAAATTCAACACGGAACTGGGGCGAGTTTCAAATTTCAACCAATCGATAAACTGACACCACCACACGAAAGATCATGTCGAGATTGATCATTTGACCAAGTATGATGTGTTTAAGGTGAGCAGAGACCAAGTTATGGACCTTCAAATATGGCTCAAAACCCATACAAACATCTCTAATTTTGAGACAGTGTCCCCAAAACCATATAAACTCTTAACATTTTTTATCAGTTTTGTGACAACTGTAAAATCCTGTCATGCACCTACTATTTGAAAGAAGCTGAGATGAAAATCACTTTGTTTGCCCATTTTAAAGAGTATCACGGAAATCATGAAAAGTTTTAAGAGTTTATATGGTTTTGGGGGACGCTGTCTCAAAATTAGAGGCGTTTGTATAGGTTTTGAGCCATATTTCAAGGTCCACAAATTGGTCTCTGCTCACCCTAAAAGCATCATACTTGGTCAAATGATCAATCTTGCCATGATCTTTCATGTGGTGGTATCAGTTTATCGATTGGTTTAAATTTGAAACTCGCCCCAGTTCTCTGTTGAATCTCGGAACGGCCTATAGAAACCAGACGTCTTGTCTAATAGAGCAGAGACCGATTTGATGACATCAAGGTGATTTGGGGCGTAGAACAGATGGAGAGGTTTTCCAGGAGCTTTCACATTGGCTCGGTACAAGGCGCTAAAGTTGTTTTCCCTACCGAATACAACTATCAGATGCTCTTCAAATTCAGGGTGCTTAATATCCAGATCTGTCACTTGAAGTGGCCCCTCAGTAGGAAGGTGGCACTCTCTCCTGATCTTCTGGGAAAATGCTATCTTCGAATAAATGTTTCTTCAAACGTCGGTTCTGAGAAAGTTTCTGACCTTATCTCCCTTTGAAAACATAGAAGTCATCTTGAGGGCTATTACTAAACAGTGGGGGTCAAACTGTGAAGGAATTTGACAGATGCAGCGCTTGTCTCTCAAAAACTGTTCCACAGTCTTTCCATATTCTGTTGCCAACCTTCCGCCACCACTAGGAACAAGTGTGTGGTAAACAGCTATTCTAAAATCGCCTCTGCCAACATCTACCTCTGTATTACTAGTAAGTATACCAGCAAACTGCTCTTCTGCTACGCGACGATCGAAATTGCGTACCTTAACTAAAGGTAATACAAAATCGTTGTCTAAGTCACCAGATTTGAAGATCAGTTGCACATAATCATCTGGTAGAAAATCCGTGGTAAACACTCTAGCTAAATCTTGCAAGATCTCGGTAAAAGCAGCTCCCCTGTCTTCTATGAAAGATCGAGTATGTAAACCGACAAAGAAGACAAAACCACTGATGTTAAAGCGCCTGTTGTAAAATGTTCTATTTGCTGTGAGCGATAAATAACTTGTTTCTCTTACATTCAAGGTAGGTGGTGGACTGTCTTCATCATTCAACATACCTAGAGGAGGTGGGCTGGGCTCGACTTCTTGCATCGGTTGAGGGGGATCTGAAACTGTCAGTTGTGGGGGTGAGCTGGGTACGATTTCTTCCATCGGTTGAGGGGAATCTGGAACTGCCGATTCCAGACGTGAGCTGGGTACGACTTCTTGGATCGGTTGAGGGGGATCTGGAACTGTCGGTTGCGGAGGTGAACTGGGTACAACTTCATGCAGTGGTTGAGCGGAATCTGGTACCAGTAGTTGCGCGAAAGTTGTTTCCGTGGAACTTGGAAGACCACCTCCGGTCTGTGCATGACCTTCTCTCTTAGACTGGGACAAATTCCGAGAAAGCCTGCTATTTTAAACTTCTGTCGGCAAACTCGAGGAAACGTTGGTAAACACACTTTTTTAGTTAAAAATTATTTGCTGAACATGAAAAAATTGTTTACCAGGCCTGATTTTGAGTTTTTAACCGTGAAATTGCAGCTTTAAATAACTGACCCAAATACCGAGCATGAAAACGAGGCAAAACTGTTTTCCATTTTTCGAAGTTAGTTTTGAATCCAAATATTTTTCTAAATCAGCTCACTATATATATTTCACTGGAGAAAAGCTCAAATTGATGGTGAGTGCCTAAATTAGACATATTATATGGAAACTATTTCATCTCCAGAGGTCCTTTATGCTGACTGCATAACAACCGGATATGTTCACTTCAAGAAATAGATAGGTTTTTCTCATTTTTATATTGTAAGGCCTTTAACAAATGGGCTTTGTTTCTTGACCCTCTAGGGTTGTGATTTAATGGTTGAAGAATCTAAAAGCTAACACTACGCGATAAAGTGAAAGCCGCAATTTTAAACACAAAGACAAACCAATTCATATGCTTTGTTTGAGCTTTGACTCTGATCGAAAACGTAATTCAGCGATGCGTGTAGGAATATTGTATTTGCAAATGAATCAAATTTGAATTAAAAAAGAAAATTGAGCTACTTGGACTTTGAAAAGAGCAAACTTAGTAAGTTCTGACTGAGAATCAAAGATCTTTTCATTCAAGGATATCTAACTTCATTCACAAGTTTCAACTGGTAAAGCTTTTTATTCTGCGCTGCGGTCCCAGCCCCAGTAAACTTGCCTGGCTGCTAAATCGAGCTGGTAGCTTGGAGAGCTCCATGGCGGGTTGTGTTGAGAGATTACATGGTTGAAAATGATGGAAGAACAGGCGAGTTTAAAACGATCTGCCCCTCCTGTTTCGTTAGCTGAATGTATTATATGCCAGGAGTCAAAAAAAGATGTCCTGTTCAGTGCAACAGTGCAAGGCTTGCATTCATTGAAGGAATCATCTGAAGAGCGACGGAAATTAAGAGACACCATCAACACAGAAACAATTGACAGGATATTGAGTGCATTTGAGGGAAAGAAAGATGAGGAGCTGCACTGGCACAAGAGCTGCTATGCAAAGTATACTGATAAGGGTAAGATAAGTAGATTAAGAAGATTTCTCGATTCTACAAATGCTAAACCTTCGCCGTCAGAAATAAGTGCAAGCTCCGCACTTCACAGCAAAACTTCCTCCACCGACTGGGAACTATGCATGTTCTGTCAAGACGGGGAAACGTCCAAAATGCGATCAATGTGCTCAGTAACAACTTTAAAAATGAGTCAGCAGATACTAGAGGGAGCAAAATGTGACCACGATCTTTCCTTGCGTGTGGCAGGTGTAAATGACCTAATCGCAGCTGAGGGCAAATATCATCCAAATTGCTATAAGAAATTCACGAGAAAAGTGTCTCGATCAAGAGATATAGCAAAAGATAAAAGTGGAACAGTGTTGTCGTGGCTTATCGATGAGTTAAACAAGTCTGCTGAACAAGGTCACATCTTGTTTGCTCCCTCGCTGCGGAGCAAAACATGGACATTCCCCCCTCATTTAGAAGTCGCATGACCACATTTAAGGAGCACATCACGCCGCATGTTGCAGATGTTTATGATTTCGTTCTTCTTCGTGACCAAGCAGTTTCTGAGCGCCAAACAGTGTTAGTGCCTATTAAATTCTGTCATATTCCTGTCTCGCAAGTTTTGAATCAACAAGCGCAGTCAAACCCTATAATCTGCCCATCTGCCTTGAAGCAATCACAATGGACACAACATTTTTCCTTAAAAGGCAAAATGAGGATCCGAAGTCTGGTTGGAAGAGTTTCAATGAAAAGCATTCTAAGACAGATCCAGAAGTACAGTTGGCTACATGCCAATCATACTGGCTACTGCGCATGATGTTAACACTTTAAACACTGTCGTACAACGAATAGTACAAGTCGCTGAATCATTTAAGCAGAAGTACGTTGTGCTGACAGTTGACCAAGCCCTTTTCCCGCTACTCATGGAACTAAAATGGATGGTACCAGAATATCAGGATTGTCTCATTCCACGGCTTGGAGGTCTTCATACATCAATGAATTTCCTAAAGGTACTAGGTCAACATATTCAAGACTCTGGACTACCAACCATCTGGATGGAGAGTGGTATATTAGGTCCACGAACTGTAGAACGCACGCTTGCAGGCAAAGATTACAACAAGGGTACTCGAGTTCACAAGATCACTCTTCAGGCAATGTGGCAACTGCTTCTGCCAAAACTGTTGGTCTATTTGGAAGAAAAGGACAACGAACTGAGACAAGAACTGAGACAAAGTCTCGAGAAGTCCGTTCACTCAAACAAAGAGGAAGATTTTCTGAAACTGCTTGACCTTGTGTCATCTGACAAATTCCACACAGCGCTGCACTCCTTTATCGCATTCAAGAAAGAGAAGAATCCTAATTTAGAGCACTGGTGGCAATACATGGAAATGGTTAGCATCCTTCTTCTCTTTGTCAGAGCTAAGAGAGAGGGAATGTGGGACCTACATCTGTATGCCTTTCAAAAGATGCTGCCATTTTTCCATCGTTCTGATCACACCAATTACGCTTGATGGGGTGCTGTGTACCTTGCGTAAATGAAACAGCTTCCAGTAGAGGTACAAACCGAGTTTGACAAGGGCAACTGGGTTGTGAAAGGTTCTCCTCCACGATTTAATCACGTAGATCTGGATCAAGGTCACGAGTGGCTCAATGGTACCGGAAAGAGAGGTGGTGGGATAGTTGGCATTACCAGGACAACAGCAGCGCTGTGTAGATGGACACTGTCATATAACCTCCGAGCACATATTGCTGCCTTAACAAGGAGGATGTTCCGTGTTGCCAACAATGATCAGATCGCATGCAACGAGTCCAACCCGTCAAGGAAACTGCAAGATAATTCCGATGAGAAGAAGGTTATCGCTTTGCTGCGTCAAGCAAATGTTTTCAACGTCAACAATCAAGCAACGACCCCTGAAAGGTTGCAGAACATGGTGACCAAAGACGTGGCAACGACACGGATAGAAGAGTCCCTACTTAAAGCAAACAGTCTTGGCCAGGAGGAGCTGATCACCTTTGTGAAGGAAAGACTTATGGCGCCAAGAGAAGATGGGCATCATAAGAAGCTCCCGGACCCTCTTCCTAAAAATAAGGCTCCCACATTTTCAACCCTTTACGAGGTCAAAAAAAACGATACTGAAAATTGAGCGGCCATCAAAGCCGACAGAGACACCCTTCAGTGCATCATTACAGCATACGACACTGGTAGAAGAGTAGATTTGCCTCAAATCCTCAGCCATGAACTAATGGCAGTTCCCCTTGCCATCTTCGATCCAAGTAGTCAGCTGCACACTGGACATAAATCGGTCTTGATAGAACTTTTGAGTAGTGGTACGGAACGTCCTCGGGCCACGCCAATCGCAGGGAGATCGACGCTGGTAGTAGATGGTCAAGCACTGGTAATGGCACTAGGAAGACCTTCAGATTGCAACACAATTGACGATCTCGGGGATAAATTTGTGAAAGCTGTTCTTGCCTCTGGAAAGGACTTTTATCGAATAGACGTGACATTTGACAGATACAGGGAAACGTTGATCAAGTGCACGACTAGAAAGAAGCGTTCTCGAGGCCACGCACCCATTCGAAGAATTATTGAAGATGGCTCAGTACCACTACCCAAGTCCTGGTCCAGCTTTGTGGCTCTTGATGACAACAAGGCGGATCTAGCACGCTTCTTATCAGAGAAACTCCTTACAGGAGCCCCAGTCGAAAAAATTGTCATTGTTGGTGGTGGATTCGAGGAGGAAGATGCAGTCAAGTGTTCCCGACTGAACATTGACATCAGAGCGCTTAAGGGTTTCCATGAAGAGGCGGACACTTGAATGATTCTACACTGTATACATTCTGATGCAGAATTCCTTGTCGTCTTGTGTCAAGACACGGATGTCTTCTTCCTTTTAGTTTCACACCTGGACAAAATGAACTGCAAGCAGTTGTGGATAAGAGCTGGTACATCAAAGAAGCCCAATTATCTGCCAATCCACACCATTCGTGAATGGCTGAAGGAAACAATTCCTGAAGTAGAAACCATTCTCTCCTTTCATGCAATAACAGGGTGCGATACGGTCTCCTACTTTGCTGGCCATAGCAAGAAAACAGCGTGGAAGACGTTCACAGAACACCACATGCTGCTGAGAAACCTAGGAAATGGTGACCTGGATGACTTTACAATGAAGTCCGCTGAGAAGTTCATCTGCAGAGTGTATAATGTTGCTGATGCTGAGAGCTGCAATGAAGCACGCACAACGTTATTTGCTATTTGTCTGTCACCAGAAGCTCTTCCCCCCACGAGCGATGCAGCACGATTGCATATTAGAAGGGCTCACTTCCAAGCAATGATATGGAAACAAGCCCATCTGATGAACCCTACCCTTCCATTTCCAGAGACTATGGGCTGGTTGAGACTGAATGACAAGCTCATACCCTAGCTGATGACTCTTGCCCCTGTACCTGAAAGCTGTGATGAGATGGTAAACTGTGGCTGCAAATTAGGATGCAAAACAATGAAGTGTAGCTGCCAGAATGTAGGACTACCATGCACTGGAGCATGCAAATGCAGAAGTACAAAAGATGTCCGCTGCCAAAATGTTCCTAATGATTCCACTATTGAAAACCAAGGGCAGTGAATGGTACAGTACTGTTAAATTGGGCTACTGTATTTGAAAGAGATTGTAGATTGCAACGTTACTTTTTTTTTTTGGCTTCGAAAACTTATGTGAATTTTCTTCTCCTTCTTACTTAACTTAATCAGAAAATAGCTTCTAGCCTCATTTTCAAGAGTCGCGTGAACAGAAATCACATGATTACCGTGTAATACCGACAGAATACTCGATAAACATACTGTGTCTGTCGCCCGCTACATTTTATTGATATTTGAAGAGTTTTAATGTGTGCTGTGACGTGATACAACATATAGCCTCGTTTTCATGTCTTAATTATGTATGTTAATATAAATAGCTGATTTGAAAGTCAAAATAGAAGAACCAAACTTGGTAAACAAGATTTTCATGTTCAGCGCATAATTTTCATCTTGAAAAGTGTGTTTCCCAACTTTTCCTTGAATTTGCCGACAGAAGTCCACTATTGCCAAAGTTGTCCCAGTCTATCTGCAAAACCTTTTGTAAAAGCATTTGGTATAAGCGGTCAATGCTTTGGGCCCATTGTTCCTCATCATCCGAATCAAAACTACTGCTGCTGTCGCTGCCGCCGCTGCTGCTAGCACTCTGAGAATCCTCTTCATCACTACTGGAGTTACTGCTGTCGCTTTTGCTATCATTGTCACTTCTGATTCCGAACATTACCAACTATGATTGAACTGGCTGTGGAAAATATAGAGATGGATTCAAATTTTACAATTCATAATGCCGTAACACCCTCTAAAATGTTTGTGAAAGCTAACAACTTCTTTGTAAGTGCAGCTTTTGTGGGTGGCGCAGACGAAGAATCGCTTTGAATACGACTGTGTATTCGACTCTGGTTCCTTAATAAAACCCTTGGCTGAAAAAGAGGTGCTATTAGATCTGACCTACAGACCCTACTTTGTTCTTTCGGACAAGGTAATGACAGTTGAACTGAAGAATGTGATGGCTCTTAGACGAGATACGTTCTCTTACTTAGAAGCGGAAAGAGTGCTGTGCGCCATGACGTATTCTCTCACAGAGCCCGTACCATGCGAAGGCAGCTCTTTGTTGAAGATCAACAAGTCGCTGGCCAAGGAAAAAGGCGATTTGACTGGACAAAAAGTAAAGCCGACATTCGAACTGGCTAAACGGGTAATTAAAGAAATGGTGGATCAAGTACCTGGTTTGACCGACTTCTTGAGGCAGCCTGAGGGCGATGGTCCAGACCCTGAATGGCAGGTGAACGAAGAACTGACCCAAAAAGTACTCGATTTGAAAGAATCGTTTTTCAAAATGACAATGAGTGTTTCAGGCTCTGAAACAAAAATAAGAAGCCTTTACCACTTTGGAAAGGTAGAGGTAAAGTGCAAAAAGTGTCAAACAACCATCAGCAGTACCTGTTACTCCACATTGAACACCATAGACAAGCGCCAACCCCTAGAAACCCATAGAAAGACCGTGTTGGTCTTGGAAGAGATAGTTTTTAAGTGTGTTTTACCATTAAATTGGCGTGTCACAGGTGTGCTTCCTGACAACTTAAATTTTTCAACTATAACTCCCACGAGAATTAACAATGCGCTCAAGCGTTCTCGCGAAGAGATGTTAAAAAGTGAAAGAGAAAATAGTCTCAAGAAAAACGTGGTAGATTTCTTGCACCCACCAAATTCCTATTGACTAAAGCAGTGGCCAAGCATGTCTGCCACGAAGCAAAATAGTCTTTTGCAACCAGTTTTTGAGGCTTTCCTTCTAATGCGCCAGGATACTACGCTTAGAATTTACACATACAGCGATGTAAATTCGTTGGAAGATTTTAGATTCTCGTTAAAAATCTAATGGAGCGTGATCCAAAATATTATGATGAGTTTATGTGTTTCCTGTGTACAACGGGCAAGTCAAGAGTCGGATGGTTGAAACAGCCTGAAGACGGCCAGATAGACGAAGTCACTTACACTGAACTTTGCAATAAGCAGAATGAAACCCACATGCCACACCCCATCATTCAGCTCACTTAGACAGTAAAATAAAAAGACATTGTGTACATTTTAGATTTTTATTTCACTCACTCAAAATGTATTGCTAAAGAGATGGGTAATACATTAAGGTTACCCTGCACAAAAGAAAAATTAAACAGTTCCATCAACGACTTGTGCCTCTTTGCCTTTTGTGCCACCTCTCTGAAAGCTTGTTGATTGGCAATCCTGTTCTTCTGGGCAGAGTTGTCAATGTTTCTGGCTTGGTTTCTGTAAATCAGCTCCAAGAACTCAGCCTGATCACCCTCGTATTCCGCACTGACCACGGTATAACACTGCCCCTCGTTAACTTTCTTGTTGCACACCCAGAACAGAGTGTCATGCAGATCTGGGTTCTTTATGCGCTCTCCAATCAGGTGAACCAGCTTGCAAGTTACTTTGTGAGTACATGTAGGCGGAGAATTTGGGTTGACGAACTCCTTCAGAAGACGTACGGACAATTCTCCAAAAAAGGCTGCTTTCTGGTTGTTTGGCTTCCAGGGCAGTGTGCAACGGTTAGGACACCAGATGTTGGTCTCGCCATCATCACTGGTGGAT
>OZ026602.1:28377676-28382676 GCA_964020085.1 Micromussa lordhowensis | reverse complement strand
CAATAACTTAGTGGGAGTGGGGTAGAAGCGTTGCGTGACAACCCCAGGGTGTCAAGCGCTTTAGGGGTCCAAAAATATAGGAATATAGGACTCAACAACCTGAAAATATAGGACAAAACCCACCAAAACTGCAAAAATATAGGACTAATCTGACAGTCACTTTTAGGCCCAACGTAAGGTTCTTTAGTTTTAAGACAATTTAATATCATTATTTATATATTGCCAATTAAAAGTCAATAAAAGAAAGACACTATTTCGGTTTCTCACGTATAGCCTCGACTGTTTCCCCTTTCATGAATCGAAGAAGAAATTTCTTCATTACATCTGCCATCTGTTCATAAATAATGTGAATCTTGGGTTCATCATTCTGAAAGTTCAAAATAAATGCCTCATAGAGAGTAACAGTAGAAGCAATGAAATTCAGTTGTACAAGAATTTCAGCCAACTTCACTGTAGCTTGCACACGTTTGAACGCTGCACTTTGGTGTATTTTCTTTGGATCACTTTCCAAAAACTTAACAAACTGAACAATGACTTACCACTGTTCCAAGATTCGTCGAACAGCTGGACCAATGGACAACCACCGAAGACTACTATGCTCTATAAAGAGCTTAAGCTTGACATCCAGATTCAACTGCAACTTCCTTAAGTCTTCTCGGGGAGCAGCTGAGTATTTAAAAAGGCTGTGCAAGTCAATGACGAATTGCTCAGCATCTTTTCCATACTTGTCCAAGCCCTTACCAAAACTGTTGTGAACAATGTGAATGTTGCATGTTCCAACATCCACAAGTCCTTGGAAACCATGGTAAACCTCCCGAATTTTCTGTTCCATTTCTCTCCAGATGGTCTTGTTAACATTAGGTCCATCACTCCCTAGTGTTAACAGTTGAGTAAGGGGCACGTTGTCGCTTCTAAATGTAGACATGATGGCACTTGCAACTGTAGCACCCTCAGCATGTCCAAAACATTCTGATGTGTAATACCTTATCCACACCTCATTGTGGACTGGTGACCAGTATCGGTTGTGCAACTCCATCTGCTTTTTAACTTGACACTGTGTTGTTTTGTCGTACTGAAGACTGAAGGGACTCTGTGAAGCTCTAACGTCAGAAATGAGCTCTTCTTTGAAAACAGGTCTAATACCATGTCCAATTACATATGACAACTTTGTTCTGCTCATTGAAAAAGTTTCGAGTGTTTCAGGATTGCTGAACATCGCTCTAAATGTATCTCCGATACCATCACTTGACCTGAAACTGTAATTGTCATTCGCTGTTTTGGCTGCCCAAATAATCTCTGCTTTAGTAGTATCATCCTTCTAGCTTGTAACACAAATATTACGCACTGGTACAGGAATTATTTCTGATACCTCTTAAGTAGCCTGTGACTTTATGGACGATGAATTATGAATGGTTTTAAATGCTACATTGTGTATCTTTGTCTGACTGTCACTGCATGCTATCTTTGCAAGACGAATGTGTGTCTTACTCTTCTCTGAATGTTGAAGAACTTGGGCAAATCCTGCATTCTCACACTGAATTGTCTTTTTACACACAAAACAGTATACAGTCGTATCAGTTTTCCCTTTGGAACACCACAACCTGAGTTTATGGCCATTTCCATCTATTTCATCTAGCCAGCGGTCATTAAACTTTGTCTCATGTTTGGGCATCTCTGCCAATTTCAGTCTCACTCTAATTAATGACCAAAAAAAAATTATCTGTTGTTGAACAATTCTAAACAAAGGTAGAAGTTGTTTAAAAAAGCTGCAGGGTTTCCATTCAAGTAGAACTTGCAAATAATTATTTACTGGTTAATAAAGCATTAAGTTATTTGCATCCTTTGATCATTTTCCAGGGGGCCATGCTAAATCTGAAATGTGACATGTAGTGTACCACCAAAATAACCTCATATTTCTGCTTCCTCAGATAAAGAGTGGCTGAACGCACAGACCAAATATTGACTGTTTTTAAAAATACAACTTGAACCACAAAACAGCAGAAACACTACAAAATTTTAACTATCTCTAAAATAGCATTAAATGTTAGTACATGTAATCGTATTGAAACAGATCTTATATCAGCAAACTCATGGATTTATTTACTTTAATTTATATTATAACTTTTTTCATTTCACATTAAAGCATCTAAGTAAGTTATTCTACAAGATAAAAAGCATTCTTGGACGAAAGGATAATAATCATATCAGAAACAAAAGTGGTTCGTTCCGTATCTGATGTTACATCATAAAAGAAACATTGAAGCAACAAGTGTATTTGCTTTTCTCATTCAAAATAGATACAAGAACAAAGGGTCATCAATCTCAAGTGAGGTGACATAATGATAAACAGCTATTGTTAGAATACAAAGAGGATGGAAATGGATGTAAAATATAAACTCACCTCTCAACACTAACATGGCAGCCAGAAGGACCCCCCACAGTCACCGTCAACCCACAATCCATTGTGAGAGTGTAAATTGGGCAATTTGCTTTCTAAGGTTTTTCTAACAGATATTTGTGACAAAAAATCTCCTGGATTGTGGATTTTAAATGCCAATACAACTTTTACATTTCTTGAATATTCTTTTTTTTAAAAGAAGGCTTAAAATATAGGAAAATATAGGATTTACCTCAATTTATAGGAGTTTATAGGACAAGTCTGAAAAAATAGGACTTTATAGGATTTTATAGGAATATATAGGACGCTTGACACCCTGCAACCCTAATAACTGCTGTGGAGGAGACTACTCATTGACTGACAAATAAAATATTCATGTACAGACAATATCGGCTTGATTAAATCAGAAAAGCTCAAAGGAGCTAGGTTATAAAACCACTGATAAACAAAACAAAGGATTTCTGACTGGATGATATCATTGGATTTTAACAGATTCTGAGAATGTCATAATTCTAGCTATTCGATTTTTCAAAGTGGTAACAGGCTTTAGGTAGGTTGGTTATGTTAAACCCCATACTTCAAGAATACCATAGATGAAAAAGGGATAAATTAATGAATAATAAAGAATAATAGCGATATCAGTGTTGACATAGTACCTAAGTTTCGAAAAAATTCCTACCGTTTTTGATACTTTTGAACAGAGTTCATTGATATGATTCTTACAAGTAAGATTTGAGTCAAAGATAACACCTAGATATTTAACAGTGAAACTGACAGTGAAAACTTGCATAACATTTACTCCATCAATTTGAAAATTAAATGACTTACTTGGCTTTAATATCTATGAAATTAGTTTTTAAAATGCTGAGTGCTAACCTGTTAGATTTCATCCATTCGGCAACTATTTTAAGCTCATGATGTAGCTTTGATTCAAGATCATCACCATTATTACATGAGTAGTAGATGTTGGTGTCATCAGCAAACAAGTGAAAAGTAAGCAAACTTGAGGTGTTAGGTAAGTCATTTACATGTAATAGGAATAGCAAAGGTCCAAGCACAGATTCTTGAGGAACACCACAAGTTAAAGTTAAAGATTCAGAATCATGACCATTCACACACACAAACTGTTCTTGGTTGGAAAGATAAGATCCAGCAATCCACTCAAACCACCGTTTACTTTTATAAAAAGGGCAGTCATTGTTGGAATCAATGCACTAAAATTATTCAATCCTCTATAGTTTATAAAAACACACCTTTTCTTGTTGAAATTTCTGAAAACCTCTTCTAAAAGTCCTCTCCCTCTCAGGAAGTTACAAACCTATGTATGACGTCAGCTTTTTAATTTTTTTACATATAAAAGTAGGTGAAAATTGTTCACATAACCAACTATACAACCGTAGGATACACTTTCTCAATTAAACAAATTGTTTCTGCCCAATTCAAATGTAAAAATAATATCGACAGCACAGACGTAGCTGAAATTGATGGCCTAACCAGTATTATTGCCAATGAAATGCAGAGTGAACAGTCAGAAATTATTCTTGACAAAGGAGACCCGAGAAACTGCCAGCTCTATGAAAAGGAAACTTGCAAGTATTTGCAAAAAGACTTTGCACAGCCACACTTACACACACTTACTGGGTAGGCTGTGAGTTCCCGGGATGTGGATACTGGTGGCATGAAGTCTGTATGGGGATCAAGTTCAAGTCAAAAACAGAGAGAGATAAATACTTGTTTATATGTCCCAGTCATGACTGAAGAAATACCGATCTGTATTCTGATAAGGTCACAACATCAAAGGAGGACAAATCAATCCGGTTCCACCAAAAATCAAATCCTGAACAATACGTCGAGCACAATGGTAATGTGTACCACATTGCAAACTTTTTATCCCTTCAATTACGGAAAACGTGTTAGAACGAGAAAAAGAGGAAAAACTTGAGAAAATAGGAAACTGAAGGAAGGAGATCCAAAGGATATGACCGTTATTTTATTACGAGAAGTACTTTTGGAAATGGGAGTGAATTTTAAAGAAAGTGATTCTAAGAAAAAACTCGTTGAAAGAGTTTGACGGAAAAAGATCAAAGGCCAATAGGGCCAATAACGTGTTACGGGAACATACCACAGACGCCGAGCTAATTCAAGACCAAACATCAACATCATCCGATTCATCCTCTACATCCTTAACAACTTTAAAATACTCCATGTACTTCGCTTCCGTTCAGGATATCCCAAAACCAACAGTAGCATCTGACACCAATGCAATAGTGTGCAGGAACAATACGTACTTTGCTTCTTTTATTGTGTATGATGTTAAGAAAAAAATTTTGTTCTTTCTTTTAAATTTAATGAACTGTTGTGACATAAAAAGTCCAGCATACATTGCTTGTGTTCTGCAGCAGCTTCTGCAAACACCACTTGCAGTTTTAATAGAAATATGCTTTGAGGTAATGAGGACACTTTTAGCGCTAGTAGTAACTATTTTGTTCACACTGTAAACTGTTGTGTGCGTCCAGATTCAGTTGCAGTGGTTGTTTTCTAGTTATCTAAGCGAAGCTTTAGCGACGACGGTATAAATCTTTTAAAAATATCCCCGTTTGGT
>OZ026602.1:28357676-28375176 GCA_964020085.1 Micromussa lordhowensis | reverse complement strand
TATGATACAGAATGTTGTGCCTTCTGTGATGCCATTAGGGTAAGCAACAGTAAATTGATTTACATGTAGGTTTTTACTAATTACACCTCACAAATCGGAACATCATTACCATGATGCTGTTGGACAGTATATCCTGAAGCATTAGCAGTGGATGTGGAATATTGCCAAACCTATTTATAAAGTCTGGTTTCCATATCGTTGTTTGAATTAGTTACTAACAGATACCCAGCAAAAGTTCTGTTTGTACCAGCAGACTGTACATGTACAAAATATGTACTTCAGAGTGGTTTCCAGCTGATCGACTAAATTGTTTTAAGAATCACTCTGATCATCACTTGAAGGGTGATTTTATTTGACTGAGCAATTATTGTCTGAGGGTACATGTATTTTGAATAATTATGGTTGCACCCATGAAGATGATTTGGATCATACTGTCTTTAAAGAAACCAAACTATCTTCAAAAGATGAAGTGCTATGTACCTCAGTACTAGATTGAGTGTAAATTACATTTAGTTGATCTCCAGGGATGCACATGCCATGAGTTCAACCCGATGAAACCTGTTTTGACTGCCTCTGGTCCAAAGCTAACATTGGCTGGCAATGTTTTTCCTTATAAAATAATATGTTTCAAGAGTCTGTTTGGGTGCTTCAAGTTCTGTTTTACAACCTTTTAAAAATTTATGTTGTTCCCCACGAGGCATAGTTCCCAAGAAGGATCCCTCGGAATTTCGTCTTATTCATCATTTATCCTATCCCCCCGGCTCATCTGTTAATGATTTCATTCCTGAGGATTACTCGTCGGTTCATAATGCATCCATCAACGATGCCATCTCTGTCATCAAACGGAAGGGGGCTGGTTGTTTTATGGCGAAAACAGATGTCAAGTCCGCTTTTCGCATCATACCAATTCATCCCGATGACTTTCCGTTGTTGGGAATGAAATGGCAAAACTTCTACTACTTCGATCGTTGTCTCCCCATGGGCTGTTCCTCTTCATGCACTATTTTTGAAGCTTTTAGTATGGCGCTAGAATGGCTTGCCGTGAACCATTTAGGTGCTTCAGCGGTGCTGCATATTTTAGACAATTTCCTGTTTGTTGCTGAGAGCCAAGACAAATGCCATGTCGACTTAACCGACTTTCTCAGCATGTGCGAGTACATCGGTGTGCCCATAGCACAAGAAAAAACTGTAGGCCCTGATACAACTTTACAGTTTGCGGGAATCACGCTTGACTCGGTGAAACAGGATGCCAGGATGCCGGTCGATAAGCTTCAGAAATGTCGCATGTTGTTACGTACTTTTTATAAACGGCGTAAAGTTCCTCTTAGGGAATTGCAGTCTTTATTAGACGTGTTAAATTTTACTTGTTCGGTTATTGTCCCAGGCCGCGCCTTTCTTCGCCGCATGATTGATCTTACCAAGGGGGCTAAGCGCCCATACCACCGCATTCGTCTTAGTAAAGAAGCCAAGTCCGACATCGCCACTTGGCTTACATTTTTGCCTCAGTTTATTGGAAAAACGTTTTTCTTGGGTGATAAATGGGAAACATCATCTTCCATTGAGCTGTTTACTGATGCATCAGGTTCTAAGGGCTATGGTGCCATCTTTGGTGAGCATTGGTTTTGCGGCGCATGGCCGGCTTTGTGGACTTCCTTAAATATTGCCTTTTAGAGCTGTTTCCAAAAGTCCTTTCGTTGCACATTTGGGGGCCACTTATGGCCAACAAATGTGTAGTTTTTTACACAGATAATGCAGCTATTGTTGATATCATTAACCAACAGACCTCTAAGCATCCATTAGTCATGATTTTATTTCGCGATCTGGTTTTAACCTGTCTTACATATATTTTGTTTTGAGCGTGCCATATTCCAGGCGTGCTTAATACTGGTGCGGATTACATTTCACGTTTTCAGGTCGAGCAGTTCAAGCAACTCTCGCTGGGGCGGACGAATTGCCAACTCCAGGTCCCACACATCTTCTGCCAGAGAATTGGTCCCTACGCTGAAAGGTTTCCGCGATCCCATGCAGACATTTTTAATCAATAAACCCAGTCACAGTTTAGTCAGTTCAATGCAGTATTACATCGCTGCTTGATATTTTGCGGTCTAGATACAAGCAGGTATAAGGGTCGTAGTTTTTTTTTAATTGGGGCCGCTTGTTACGCGGCCGACAAAGGGTTTTCTGACGCCCAAATTCGGGAATCCGATGCATTTAAACTTTATATCAGGTCCAACACTTTGCTTGCAAATTGACTCCCTTAGCTGCTGGATAGCCTTCGGGACTAAACCTGAAGTTTAAGTTTACTTATTGTTTATCATTCCTTATTGTTAAACAGCAGTCTGATCAATGTGGAGGGTCAGATATTGGACTGCTTCTTCATTGACTGACTTCCGTTAACGTATCTGTTTAATGCAGTGCTTGGGTTTTTTGTTTAGACAGTCGTCTAACAATTATCAAATGATCCTTTGATCATCAACTCTGTAGCATATTAAGAGTCTATGTAGAAGGTCAGATAGTGGACTGCTTCTTCATTGCCGTTTATGTACCCTTCATCTTAGTGAAAATTCATTGCAGTAAGACGTATAGTTCGCTATTGTCAGTCTAGGGCTGTTTCCAGGCTTTAAATAACATCTAAGCTTGTGTAATGCAATCTTTTCAGACCTGTTATGCACGTCTGTCTTCTGTTAGTCACGGGCATAATCTGTTACCCGTCTTAAGGACTTGTAATTTTTGTTCAGTGTCGCTGGTCAGTCAGGGGCTGTGGCGCCACTGTTTGGTTTACTTTCTTTCGAGAGTTCTCCTAGCGTCTTGGTGGGGTTGCCAAATTGTTGTGGCTTGTGGCGAAAGTTTTAACCCCACCGTTCCTGAAGACATGTTAATCATTGTTAGTAACCTTAGTTTCAATTCAACTCATCACATTTGTGGCCATTTATCCCAAGCAATTTGTTTTATTGCGATTGTCTACTATCTCTTCAGCAAACTAGTGCGACGCGTGGCGGAGCTCTCGATGTCTTATTGTTTACAAATGACTTATGATAAAATCTTTTTTGCTAAACGTGTTCATTAGAATTTGCACACTGGAAATTAGGAACAAGGAGTACGAAATGGACATGCCTTTGAAACTGCTTCTTAAACAACAACTGATGTTTGCTCAAGGAATTTAGGGAGAATTACAGGAAGACAGGGGTCTTGTTAATAAAGTAATTTATATCAAATCAAGTTTTCATACCATCCTCCTTACTAGTAGTTTAAATTGTTCTTATTACTCTTTAAAAACTGAAATTATAAGGTTTGCAGTGACTGGAGAGACATTGCCTTGACAATCCGTGACAAAGTATTTGCTGAAGATGAAGAGCATCTAATTGATATACACGATGTAAAGGTAAGCTGTTCATTTTGATGTCACATTTATCTCAGTCTGTAATATGTGGAAGAGTGTCAGTTGCAGCACATAGTCAATGAAAGAACATTTTACACTGAGAAGTATGTGTTACATTGTATCTATTTCATTTCAAATTTATACTCTGAAAATAATGCAAAACATTCAGTTGGTAGCAACAGCTTTGTAGAAATGGTCAAAATACATCTATTTATCAATAAAAGCTTAATGTATTTATAATTCTAGATTTTTAGTGTAAGGAGTGAGGATTCCTTTTAAAAAACTATTTGGCATGCATCTTGGAACAGGAGACTACGGCTATCTGTTTATTGACAACAGCGCAATGCTGTTGCGCCATTTCCGTTCATTTTAACAAGTATTCTGGGCAAGGTTTTGAGGCGTCTCACAAACGACATCGCAGTTTATACTCAAAGGCAACTAATCATGATTCATCTGCATCAGGACAGTCATGTAAGTCAAGTCAAACAAACCCAGTCAGCTTCATTTTTTTGTCATTTGTGAAATTATTGTAGAACTTATCCTGAGCACTGGGGTAGGACACTGGGGTAGGACAGGTTGGACCTCAGCCTACCATGGGGACATGGACGACCCCGCCCACCAGAGTCTGGGGTGACACCTTTGGCAAGTGTTCACAGCCCTGCAGCCACCCCTGCTAGGGTTATAGCACAGGGAGCAAGGGTGACTTTTGTCTGAGCATGCGCGAAAAAGTAAAAAATTCTTTCGCGCATTGCACTATTTGTTAATGCATTGCGAGGACGCGCGGTTTTCGGTGCTGTTGAATTTGACAACCGAACCTTCGAAGGAAAATCATTGTGAAAAAGGTCCTAAGTAGGTCATTTAAAGCATGTAACCGTGAAAAGCAATTTAAAGTGAAGAGAAAAATGCCCGTTTCGTGTCGGTTATAACAATTTTAGGCTTGGTAATCCGCTTTTCGTGCACACATGTCATCGACAAAGATGGCGATTTTCTTGCAACAAAGATGAAGCAAAGCAAGCGTGAATTCATTTTTGCAGTACTCCGAAGAGCACCACAGACCTTATTCGACGCTAAACAAAAGGAGAATGGCTACTGTGGTAAGTAAAACGTATTATTGGTTCCTTGAGCTTATATTTTAGATTTTTCTTCTTCTCATCTTGCAGAGATGAGGAAACCATGTTGTTCTCATTTTCGATTTCAAAGTGTGGTTAAACAAGAACATCTCACCATTCTATTTTGCGTCAGTCCTTCACTAAATTCGATTCGAGCATTGCTCTAAAGTTATTTTTTCATATTCTGGGTACCTTTGTGTTTTTGAGTCAATCCATTTCATTTTCAAGGGAAGTGAATTTTGTGATCGACAAATGTACATTTTGTTTTACCTCAAAATTAAAAATTGTCTTCAAATCGCCGAGACTTTTGTGTCCCCTTGTGATATGTGAATTCCCATTAATGGGTGACTGTTTAATGTGTACACTATGCCCTGGCAAAATTTCGTACCTGGTTTCCGGTGTTCCGCTGTTTACTACTTGTCGGATGAATGATTTGAGGTCGGAATTCAATTCTCGAAATTCAGTTTATAACACTTCGCGTTTTACAGCTCTTAAAATGAGCGGCATTGTTGTCTACTGTTGATGAAAAGCATTCATTTGATTAAAGTTGAGTGAAAGTTTACTCCAGCCAACCCGTGTTGTTATAAACCTAATCAAACAAAATATCCCCGCATTTCATTTCACGACACTCGTTGGCAGCGCTGTTTTATCGGCCAGTCTAGCTTAACAGAGCTAGCGGTTTTGTGAATATCCGAAAAACTAATTTGTGATATGGGAATCGGCTTTAGGAAATGAAACTATAGTTACTCTGCTACAATTTAACGTATGGAAATAAGGATGTTTCCGGTGTTCTTGTTGCTCAAAATTCACCTCGAAGATGAATTTTCCAGGACCAAAACCATAGCGTGACATCAGTTTGTCATGAACTATCATACGACTCGACAAAAATATTGATATTATCCATAACTTTATATTAGGTTTAGAAGCTGTGACAGAGATAAAATGCCTTTTGTTTTTGTTATCTTACAGATGCAACTGTTTAAGAAAATGTGGCAGCAATATTACATTCAAGCATGATAGATTAAAACTCATTTTTACAAATAAAGGTAATGATAAATTGCAAACAAAGTTGGAGTATTTCTGATATAAAGAAGTTCAGTTTAAAGTCAGTTCTGCCCGCCTGTGAAAGCTAGTTGCCCTCCTGCTGAAAATGTTACTGAAACTGCAAAACCAGTCCACCCTAAATATAAATACACATACAAATGATACAAACGCAGGCAATGCATTTGCTATTTGATCATTTAACCTGCCAAATCTTGGTTTAGTTGTGTCTTAATAAAGTATCTTAGTCTAAGTTGACGTCCGATTGTTTTACAATCTCAAAGGGACACTTCATTGTTTTTCAATATTTTAGTATGTCAAAATGACCACAAAAAGCAAAACTGATGTTAAATTTTTTAGCACTTCCTGTGCTGAAATTCAGTAGAATTTGGCAGACTGGAAATACATTTAAAATTAACATATTGCTTTAGTTGCAGCTTGTTCTTTCTCTGCAGTGGAAAAAGACTAAAAAATAGTTGAAAAGAAACAGCCCTCAGGTACAAAACTCCATTTTTTGTGTGTAAAATTGACTGTCCGGGCACATTCAATGTAATGTGAAATTTTTGGAAAATTCCACCAAAGGAAATTCAAGCAAGTCACAAAGTTTGGAAAGCCATTAATAAACAGTAAAATGCAAATTTGTTTAGGCATGGTAAATTCAAGATTTAAAGTCATTTAATAAGTTTGACAGGATTGGGTGTAAAAACAGACACAGAAGCAGTCTCTACTGTGCACTCTCAAGAGTTTTCATTCGTGAAGTCAGAAAATGAAACATTGTACATGAAGTGAATTCAACATTTCTTGTCAACTGCCATTATGGTTGCGAAGCGTAATAATTTTGTTGTCCTTAGGTAATAATTTTGTTTGAGCACTTAGTTAGCTAGAGATGTTCTAGGCTGCACCTCGAGCATCTCTTATGCTACCTTCGTGCTCTCCCAACTATCCCGTGTGCTTTCTGAATTGGATGGATGCACACTAGACATTGTCCATTCCTTAACTTCAAGTTAAATTTTCCCTAACACTGCCATTGTTGCTTGAATGTTCTGCGGAAATCATCTAAAAATAAGGTATTTGGTTTGTGACAAATAATGTTGGCCAGAGTCATCTTAATTTGAGCGAGACTTCCAAACATTGGGGTGCTGAGACTGCAGTATGGTTTCGAAATCATCTTTAAGATGTCAAAATTGTGACTTGGCCCACAGACCATCTAAATATTTGCTCTTATCTGTAAGTTGTACGATGACTGATACTAGTTTAGATATACAACATGACAGATCTCTTGTGTACTGCTGAGCTATGCTCCTGTCATCTAATGCTTCACACCTAGGGGTATACTCGAGGGTTTAACAATGTGGCATGTTTTCGTTAATTGGGGGAGGGAGAAGAGTAATCCAGACTTGGAGAAAATAATTCAAAATTTAACCTGACCTAATTTGTAAGTAATGTGTTAAAAGAAACTAGTGTAGACCCAGGCCTTTAGTGATAATTAGGTCCCAAGTAACTGAGTTCTAGCCATCTCCTTTATTTTTTTTAAGTTGTGATCCATATATTTCTACATTCGGACAATAGATAAATAGAATATTTACAACATAAGTGGATGAATAAATAGAAAAATAAATAATACAATTTACTTACACATATTGCGAGCTATTTACAATCATGATTATTTCCAATATTCAAATATTACATCTGATTACATAATAATTTTTCTTTATTTCAATCTTACAATAAAATATTTAGAGGACTTCACTGAATCCACAAATATCTGCACATTTGGCAGTAATTACAAGTTTGCTATATTGATTAATGATAGTAATGTACACTATTGTAAGAAATTTCTGCCATACATTATGTCTTAAGAGTTCAAATATGCAAACTACCAACAAATGAATGTATACCTTGGTACAGAGTGAACACCTAGCAAAATCAGTCAGACACTAACAGGGGTATCCAGCACAATGGTTATATCCCCTTTTTTACAAAATCTTACTTGTGGTTAGGCTCAATGATTATTACTACTGGTATTTTCAACTAAGTGAAGTGATAGTGTAACATCTACCTTAAACTTGCAACTGTGAATTATCGGTTATTTTGAATCCACATCCCCTAATTTATAGACTGAATCAATTTAAGTAGCTTTTCAAAGGAAAAGCTTACATTTGACATTTACCAAAGGTGAAGTGAGCATTGGTGAATATTCACTTTTCCTTTGACAAATAAATACCTCTTTTGGTATAACTTTCAGAGGTGAATATCAAGAACTGCAAATTAAATCATGGACTAAAACATAGGGAACCCAGTAGATGCAATTGTTCATTTGCATACACACACATGCAGCTGTAGCTTTCACAACAAAAAAAACATAACTGTAAATAAACTTAGCCTGTGTACACCTTTGTTTTATCATTGTTTACTTCATTCACAGGTGTACCCATCATTTAAAGCTGAGTAGCTCCAGTATGATGAAAATTAAATTTCAGTGACCTGATCTGACCAGCTGGCTATCAGTGGTAAATACAACATCATAAGCCAAGCTTTTGACCAATCAGAACTTTCACTTCTTACATTGACCTCTGGAAATTAAATGCCTAACAGATTAGAAAGACAATCACTCAAAGCCAAGATTACCAAAGGAAGTCAGGGAAGGCTGCAATTCTTGATGAGAACTGTTAAGTCAGTGACCAACTATTTTTTCACTTGTTCTTTGATGGTACTCAGTAAATTTTATGTACACTAGCTAGAATATCTATTTAATTTGCAAAGGAACATTTGATGTTTGTATTGTAGAAGTTTCCATAAATGTTTTAAGCAGTTTTTAGGCAGTTATTGAAGGTACAAATTTACTCATCAATTGACTGCTTTGAACTTCACAAAAAAATTTTTTTCCGGACTCAGGAGTCTCATGTCAATTCCCTCAGTAGAAATGGTTTTAAAAACAATAAAGATCAAACTAGTTTAAATATTGGTGTTTCATCATTTGTTCCTAGCACTTTGCAAGGTTTTATTTTCTTTACATAATGACCTTAGCAACAACTTTAAATAAAAGCCAAGTTTAACTCCATCAAAAGAACCACAGCCAAAGGCCTTTATTCTTTTTGCCTTTAAAGTGCAGGAAAGCAACTTTGAAGCTGTGTTGGTTGTTGAAATCTGTCATTTTCATTTTACTTGAGTCTCTTAAGCACAACCAGTTAGTAGTGGACATACTTCACATGGTAAATATTAACACAGTATTTTGCATTTTATGACACTATTAAAAGTAATCCATTTTTTCAAAGCCATCTTGAAGAAACCCTCCACAACTATAAATTTCAACTTTTTGTGGGGTAAAGAGATGTAGCTAAACTTTCACTTTGAAAGATATACTTCATTGATTCAAATGGGGAACTTACAGTACATCCAATAAAGGTGACCAAGTAAGAAGCCTAGAGACCTGTCCTCTCCACCTGTTCCCCCTCCCCCCAAACAAACCCAACTTAAACCAGCTATATTTTTATTATACAGCAACTTACAGTACATCCAATAAAGGTGACCAAGTAAGAAGCCTAGAGACGCCTCCTTTCCACCTGTTCCCCCTCCCCCCCCCCCCAAATAAACCCAACTTTCATTTTCTATATCTGCAAGACAGAAATAAAAAAAAACACTTGTTAAGGTCCAGCTCTCTTGTACATAGCAAACAGAGACACATCTTTTCACATTTAAGATATTAATCTTTGAGAGGTTTTTTAACACCTGTACACTGTACAAAAAAGTTACAAAATGTAACAAGACGCTCATTACAATGACAATAAGACTCACCCACTGTTCTGGACACTCCTCCCGCATTTCGGTCTTCAGCTGAAAACAAATTCTCCGTTAACATTTGTTCAATAATGTTTGATAACAGGATAAATACAAAGAAGTCATAAAATCAGCATAAACAAAAATAAATAAAAAAGGTTGACACTAACCTGCTGTCGGGCGATCATTTTCATTCTCACTTCTTTTACTTGAGCAATAACATACTCTACAAATTAGTTTCCCTTCCGTTTTAATAAAAGGTGAAACACCGCTTTTTTTCCCGCATCTTATACAGCCAATTTTATATCTGACGAACTGATGGCGACGCATTGCCCGCGCTTCGCTTTGTAACTTTTCTCCGACATGCGAAGGGAGCCACACAAGCTTCTTGCACTTTTAAGTCCTTCGCATATTGCAGAAAAATTTTCACGATCCCTTCCATTATTTCCCGCCATTACAAACGCGGCTACCAGCGAAAAAATCGAATCCATAAAGAAAGACAAAGAAGAACGACTGATCGATTCTTTTCTTGAGAAGAGGATCGATTGCCTCGCCGGCAGCCATCTTGTTTGCACTGCGCGAAAAACGCGCATGCGCAAAGGAAATTTCCCACGGGCCTCCCACGGGCCTCCCACGGACCAATCAGACAAAAGTCTCCCTTGCTAGCACAGGGTAGATAGGGCTCTGTAAAACCTTGGTTGATATTCTATCTAGTGGTGGTGCCACGGGCAGGTGGAGCTCGTCAGCCTGGGAAGGCAGTTTACCTAGGGGAAGGAAAACCCGTATTTCAAACCTCTGCTGCCTTATGGTTATATTCACTCATGGAAAAGGCTTCAGGAGTAAACCTCGAGGAAAAATCCAGAGTCGGAGTCCCTAAGGCAGCTCGAAGCTGTATCCAACTTGTTCTGGCAGCTCCTGCGACGGCCCTGGTCTTAAACTGTAACAACCTTGTTGTAACTTTGGATAACAGCCGGTTCTCCATAAAACACTGCCCAGGCTAGCATCCAATTACACCACACACCAACACACCTCGCACTACACCTGGAGAGAACACTCCAGGTACGCCCATGGCATTGGCACAACACGGAGAACGGCAGTTACCGGTATTAAGCTACTGCTCAATTGGCGTAGAGTGAAGCGCCAGGGGTCGATCTCATCAGTGGGAGGGACCTTCAAGTCCCACTGGACAGCTACCGGCCACCTCAAGCTGGGCAGTCCCCAGCCAATAAGGCGCTGTTTCACCACAATTTGCTTTCTTCATTGGGGGCATGGAGATTAAGAGACATCCGACAGGCAGACCACAAATTTTGCACCAGGCAACAACAAAAATCATTAAAAGAAACCAGCCATGAAACTAGGCTGCTGGAAGGTAAGAACAATGCTGACGGGTCTCTCGGAAGACCCTCAGGATGTCAGCGACTCCAGGAAAATGGCCGTCATCAACGACGAGCTCAGGAGGCTTCGTGAGGACATTGCCACCTTACAGGAAACGCAACTTGCAGCCTCTGGAACACTGAAGGAACACTTCTGGCAGGGGAAGATCTCCGACGAACCACGCCAGCATGGAGTGGGCTTTGCAGTGAGGAGCAACCTGCTGAATATGGTAGAGCCAGGCAACAGCGGCTCAGAACGACTCCTCACTCTCTGCCTGAACATCACGGCAGACCCTGTCAATCTTGTCAGTGTGTATGCTCCAACACTCTCCGCTACACCTGATATTAAAGATGAGTTTCATGATCAACTCACAGCCACGATCAGCAACATCCCAATCAAGGAACACCTTATCCTTCTGGGCGATTTCAACGCAAGAGTAGGAGCTGATCAAGGATTGTGGCCTTCTTGCCTTGGAAAGTTTGGCATGGGCAAGATGAACGACAATGGCCAGAGACTGCTCGAGCTATGCACTTATCACAACCTCTGCATAGCCAACTCCTTTTTCAAGACCAAACCTCAGCACAAGGTCTCCTGGAGACACCCGCACTCCAAGCACTTGCATCAGCTGGATCTTATCCTGGTCAGACAAACTGCTATAAAGAATGTCCTCCACACACGCTCTTACCACAGCACGGACTGTGACACACGCTGTGCCAATGACTACTGGACAGAGCTCAGCGAAACCATCCAGACTGCAGCAATTACTGGGAACATAAGAGGGATGTATGAAGGCATCAAAACAGCAATGGGCCCAGCCCAGAATAAGACAGCTCCTCTGAAATCCACCACAGGGGAAGTCATCACAGACAAGGGACAACAGATGGAGAGATGGGTGGAACACTACTCTGAACTCTATTCCCGACAGAATGTAGTAACAACTTCAGCCCTTGACAACATAAAATGCCTACCTGTCATTGGAGAGCTTGACAACGAACCCACTATTGACGAACTCAGCAAGGCTATCAACAACTTGGCCTCAAGGAAAGCTCCAGGCAGTGACGGGATCCCCCTGACCTGATCAAACACTGCAAGACTACACCATTAAGGAAAAGAAACACCACCAACTATTACCATCAATGATTACGAGCTTGATGTGGTCTCTCATTTCACATACCTAGGCTCCACTGTCACCAACACCCCCTCCTTAGACGTGGAGCTTGACAAGATAATTGTAAAGGCAGCCAAACTTGCACGCCTCACTACACGTGTGTGGTCCAACCCCATGCTCACAGAGAAAACCAAGATGGCAGTCTACGCCTGTGTCATCAGTACACTGCTATATGGTAGCAAGATTTGGACGACACATGCCAGACAGGACGCCTGAACACCTTCCACATGAGAAGCCTCCGCCACATCCTGGGAATTTCGTGGCAAGACAAAGTCCCAAACACAGAGGTCTTGTCTCGTGTGGGTCTGCCTAGCATGTTCACCTTACTCAGACAATGCAGACTCCGCTGGCTAGCCACGTTCACCGCATGCCAGATGGCCGCATTCCAAAAGACTTACTGTATGGTGAGCTGGCCACTGGAAGTAGACGCACTGGACTCCCACAGCTGTGATACCGAGACGTTGTGAAGCATGACATGAAGGCTGTGGGTATTGACACAGAGACCTGGGAAAACCTTGCAGCAGATCGGTCACAATGGAGAGGAGCCGTGACCAAGTACCTCAAAACAGGAGAGGGGGGCCCGCAGAAAGCTTTGTGTCAGCTCTGTCGAACAGCCAGCATACACATGCAACACTTACAACAAGGAGTGCCATCGCATCGGTCTTCACAGTCATAGTCGCCGATGCTCCAGCCAAGCACACAACTAGGATGCTATACCCATGGTCTACCCTGACTGACGGAGGCGTACTACTATCCTGAATAATTCTGTAAACCAACACTTGGATACTACCTACTACCCGTTTGACTCCTTGATATGTTACACTGTAAGTGACAGTTCATAAAAAGCCATTGAGGTGTAAAAACAATATTAATTCTCTGTTTGTGTGATGTAATATTTCAGTAGATCAAATTCTTACCCACTGGTTTTCAACCATGCTGTTGTCATTAAGATATACCTTTCGTGAACCAAGAACTGCATTGTGTTAGGTGAGTATGTTGAATTATGTACAGAACTGTAGGAACCTGAAGATTCTTAAGATGATAAAAACATCATTTGTGAGGTGTTGACACGAGAGCAAATAAAGAGAAGTGACAATTCAAATGACAAGAACCTAGGGCCACCCGTTGCGTTGTCAGAATCGTGTACAAGTTGAGGAAGTCCAAGCAAGTTTGTGCCAAGAAGCCTTTCGGTTGCAGAGATGTTGAGACTTGGCACGCTGATCAGAAAAACTATCAATGTGATAGACAAACATCACTTCGACATGATGAAAATTGCGTGGTCAGGAAAGGCAACGCCTGTCGAGTTTAACATCAAATGTGAGCTTTTTGGAACTGGGGGGTTTCGGAAAGCGTTCAAAGCTTCTGGTAGCGGAGAATTCAAAGGGTCCACATGGGTCATAAAACGATACCTTGAAAACACAAACAAGGATATCCTTGAGTTGGGACAGTCCCTTGAGGAGCACACAAAGAAAGAAGGGCAAATGCATTATTTGGCACGAAATTTCACCGCAAAGCTCAAAGAAGAACCCATTGCACAAGAACTCATTGCACCAGAACTGCAAGGACAGTTTTTTCGTGCTTAGAAACGACTTTAACACATAAAACTACGGTCAAAATAGACTAGTCTTTAGAAAACTACAGTTAGTAGTAAGTTCAGTCCTCATCAGAGTGAATGATGTACCCCCATGTACGCTTTCTAACAGGAACACTGGAGCTTCTTGGAATCTCTCCGATCTGACATTCCACTTGTGAAGAGCTGGCTTGGTTTGTTGATTGCGGCCCAAAGTAGTTTTGGATATTTACAGTGCAGTTGCTGAAATGCTGGGTCATTGGCAGAATGTAAAACTGACATCTGGCATCATCAATTTCAGTGCACCAGGTTAGAAATGATATGGATGGCAAGATATTTTCAAAACCATGAGGAAACCATTTCCAAAATTTTTGAAGGAAGAAATGCTCTAGGTGTGTCTGAGACAATTTGCATGTTTAATTTTTGGACCTTCTCTAAGGAATGCATTTCACCACCAGTGGCCATCCATCTGACATAGTCAGGCACATGTTGCAAGGTGAATGATGTTGTTGGCAACTCGCACTCAATATCTGGGTTGAATATTATAGTGAATATTTATCAATCCAGCAGGTCCTCTTTCCTTCTTCGTGAAATGTGTTGTGCATAATTTGGTAGTCATCCCTGTAGCTTCTTGTGTAATCTTCTTCCAAGTCCCATACAGCTGCAACCTCCCTCCACAAATCATTTTATGGGATGATACTGCAGAAAAAATCGCACCCAAACAATGCAAGTTGATCGTCATATATCAGATAAAGCCGTTGTTGGATGTGGAGTTCCTCAAGGATCAGTTCTTGGACCATTCCTTTTCTTGCTATATGTCAATGACATCCACAGATGCTCAAATAAATTAAGGTTTTACCTCTTTGCAGACGACAATAACATTCTCTATGCAGACAAAAATTTGAAAGATCTGGAAACAATGAACTTCAAAACCTTTATAACTGGCTAACAGCCAATAAACTAACTCTTAATATAAAAAAATCCAACTTTGTAATATTTCATCCTTACCAAAAGCAACTTGCTTATCAACCAAAACTTTGCATGTTTGATAACGAAAAGAATAAATATGCTCGTCTCGAGTCTAAAGTTTATATAAAATATCTGGGCATTCTCATTGATCAGAATCTTTCTTGGAAATACCACATTGATTCTATTGTCACAAAAATTAGTAAAAATGTTGGGTTGATTGCAAAGCTAGGCCACTCTGTACCTCGACCAATACTTTTGAATATCTATAAGTCACTAGTTCATCCTTATCTAACCTACGGTCTTGCTGCCTGGGGCCAGGCATGCAAGACTTATCTTGATAAAATTTTAATTTTTCAGAAAATGGCTCTTCGCTTATTGTACTTCACAGATTGGCATGACCATGCAATTCCTTTATTTCTCGAAGCAAAGGTGCTACCAATAACTTTTCTTTATTATGAATCAGTATCATCTTTAATGTATGATATCAATAACGGTAAAGCCCCAACAAACATGTTAAAGTTATTTCAGAAAACGTCTAATATTCACTCATACAATACATGATTGTCTACATCTGGAAAATTCTTTGTTAAAAGTTCTAGACTGGAAATACAAAACAATTCCTTCTCTTGACTTGGAGTAAAACTGTGGAATAAGATACCACGCTATATAACGGATCTTCCTAAAAGAACTTTCAAACGAGTTCTTCGCAAATTGCTATTTGATATTTTAGAAAAGGAGGATGACTATATTCAAATCCCCATGATAATCCAAAAAGTAGCTACATAGATACACTTGCTATTTATTTAATTTTGCAATCTGCAAGACTTGTTTTAATTTTAATTTAAGGTTTAAATTGTTTCTTTAAGGTACTCGTTTGAGTTGCTCGTGTATTTGTCTTGTCTTGTATTTATTTAATTTTGCAATCTGCAAGGCTTGTTTTAATTTAAGGTTTAAATCGTTTCTTTAAGGTACTTATTTGAGTCGCTCGTGTATTTGTCTTGCCCGCCTCGACTAGCTTCTTAGCTATTTGCGGGGCAAACTACCCCAACTTGTACTCAAAGATTAATAAATAAAAGTTTTGTCGTTGTTGTAAAAGTTGTTGATGTCATCAGCCTTCCGGTTTTTATCTTGTGTTCTTCATCATTACATACTAAATTTTCCTGCCCACCAATTTCACGCACTGCTACCACCATACTGTGTGTTGGCTAAACACTTTCTAACTTCCTCTGCCATGTGTTCCATGTTTGCCTTGTGTTTGTCATCTATGCCATACTCTGGATAAATTCCTTTGCTTGAGAATTTTTCGTTGGACAGGGCGTGGTTTTGTGCAGCATGAACTTATTCCACCGGATTCCTTTTGCTATGGTACTTGACAAAAGACTTTTGAGCTACTGATTTCATTTCAGTATCCTTGCCAAACGGACCAGCCACATCCGTATCAAAGGGCTCGATGGGGCCTTGGATAGTCCATTATCCACAAAGAATGCAAAATGTTCCTTCAATTTCCCATTGTCAGGGTTTCTGAACAAATTACCAACTTGTCCTCCTCTGTCTCTTTAAAAAAGCACTTAAGGCATTTTTTTGGAATAACTATTAACAGTTTCCATACAAATGTGTTTAAGTATCAACTTTCCCGCAGCTTTTCCTTTGAATTGTATCCTTCCATTTGACATTCTAATTGTATAAAATTGTAATTGGATCCAGTGGCATGTTCTTATCTTCTTTTTTGATTTCATCCTGTAAAACAGTAACTGAGGAGACCTAATTAATATAAGCTTCATAGTTTCCTTTAAGTCTCCTCGCCATTGTTAAATCTACTCTTTCTATAATTTATCTTGTTTTCATTATATTTGTGGTGTGGCAAAATAAATAAATAAAATAAATATATGAGCACTTAAAGCTCATATGACACCAGACAGAACACAAACAGAAGAAATTCGGATCGCAGACATTACAGTGGCAGGGTGTGTTAAGTTGGCTGACAGGACAAAGCCACCAGCCCATGAATGGGGATCCTCTGCCAATTTGTAACCCCAAACACACAGTATGTTTTCCATGTGGTACTGCTTGTGGAAGGGAGTTAACTCTTCCAGTGTGTCATATGAGTGACACAGAAAAATTCGAAAAACTTTTATTCTAAACTTATTGCAAAATAACTAAATAACAAAAAAAGAAAGATCTCATTGAAGACACGGTGTGCTGTTTCTGGTTCAAAGTGAGATAGGTTTTAAAAGTTTGCTGCTGTTCCTGGTCTACGAACACTGTACACAAGCTTCTGTTCGCCTTTCTCTTCAAGATTTTATTCTGTTTCCATAAGCAGGTGACTCATTGGTATTGCAGTCGTGATCAGGTAAGATTACCTTACGCCAGGTTTTTCCTGGTTTTTGAACCCGAGATACGTCAGAGTGAATTTTTGCTTTGGTGTCCTTTGAGTCTACCAAAAAAAAGTTTGGCAGCGAATGTGCTAAATCCAGGGTGAGGTTTACATTTTGAGTGGGCCAATGTACATTAACAACAAATTGCTCTGCTCCAATTCTTGGTGGCTTATGCAGGGATAAACATGCGTTAATGCCTTGCCCTTTTAAGTATAATTAAGCAAGTAGATAAACTGATACTGAATCCCTCTGGAGCTAAACCTAGGATGGTTTCTCTTGCCTGTTTCATTATGGTGTTACTGTCTGCTGCTCTGTAAAGCTCGGTGTCCATTAGTCTAGGATGGCTTTCAAGGCCTTCCCCTGCCCTGTCTACACAATCACTTTCTCCAAAAGCAAACTCTAGAATTCTGGGAACTGGGTTTGAGCATGACTGAGTAAGGACGCGAGATCGATAGCTCCGTAATTTTTGTTGTACTCTTCTATGCATTCCGTTATTTTATATGGAATGTTCATTGCCACTCTCATCCCTAATTAAACGGAAAACAAGAGGGAGCAATTCACCGACCAGCGAGACTATTTCGCCTGAAACGAAGCGCTTGAAAGAGAGTGTGAAAGAAGATAAAGCGAATGCTCCACCTGCCATTGTATCGTCACCAGAGACGAAGAAGAATTCTGAAGACGTAGCTCTGTCAGCCCTTGATATGGCTCAAGATTTTGCTTCCAAAATAGACCTAATAC
>OZ026602.1:28337676-28352676 GCA_964020085.1 Micromussa lordhowensis | reverse complement strand
AACTGGCGCAAGCAAAAGTTAATGTTTGACGTAATGTAAATCACTGTGCGATCGCGCAAATTTTCAAATCATTCAAAGGCACTTGAAGATGCCGTCCTTGTCGGATGGAACATCCTCCGTCGGCCTTCAGCGCGTCTTTGGACCCTCACTCAGCCCAAAGGTAAGCTGGTACGCAGTGTCCACTGACTGGTTTTACCGACCGAGGGAATTTATGACAAGCGAGCATTTTAGGCTTTTTACAGACAATGCTTTGGAAGTATCGATTTATGACTTGGTCGATCGTAATGGTGCGCGAGTGAACCCATCCTGGTTTGGTTCGTCAAGGAAGAAAGATCTTGTGTGTTACCGCAGATTATGCATGACTTAAGTTGTGTGACTATGTATTCACAGTCATCATGGAGGTCTGGGTTGAGTCAGACCCAGGATGACCACGTTAGTCGAAGATATAAGCTCGGTAAACACCTTCACGGCTTACGGATATTGTTACGGATATTACCACGGTTTAAGTACTGTTTAAAACACGAGCAGCAGTGTTTTATGGGGTTTAAAAACACGAGGCGTAGCCGAGTGTTTTTAAACCCGATAAAACACGTGCTGCAAGTGTTTTGAACAGTTTCAAAAATAGCTTCAAAAATCTGCGATAACACCTACCTGCGAATTTTTCTATTGTTTCAAAAACCCGAGAAAACACGTGCATGCGAATTCTTCTGCGGCTTTGAAAACCCGAGAAAACGCGTGCATTGAGAACAATTGATTGAGATCTTTATATAAAGATCACACGGAGATCTTTCTATAAAGATTACGTGTGATCTTTATATAAAGATCATGGTAGTTGTTCTCATTTTTACCAGGTATAAAGGTTCATGCACATTGACGTCTCTGATAGGCTCATGTGCTTATGAATTATTAATGAGTTTTTGAAAGACTGACTAAAGGACACAGATGTAAGTTTTCCTTTGTTTATAACGATGTATTTCTTGCTACCTCCGTTTTGCTAGTTTGGCGTTCGGTCTGCCTTGTAATTCATTCTTTCTTTTCTTTGTCGTTCTAGTTCTTGTTACCACACACACACACACTCACGTTTACCACCGCCTTCCACTCGTCGATTCGTTTAGACGTAACTTACCACCACGTATATGTGCAAATGAATGGGTTGTCTTAAGAACGATGTGCGTAACGACTCTATATTTATGCGATGATTATTTTAACAATTAACAACTGAAGGAAAACGGCAAAAGAAAAAGTTGCGCAGGATTGGAATTTCCAGGTAAGGAACTTCGGCATGGCGTAGTCTACAGGAAAAAGAAAGTTTGCTGGGAAGCTAAGGTGGGAATTGAGAACCTTTTTGTGGACCCTTTCGTTCAAGGCTACTTTTAAAAAGGCTTACCATATGTATCCATCAGTTTTTCCATGGTCAGGCGTGGGACGCATAACATTATGACAGCAATTAAAGCTAACCCTCCTTTTTAGGAGTCTGTTTCTCTGTAACCAGGCAATAAGGCGTAGTTTAGTTCTCAGATCATCATTGAAAAGAAGAGGAGCAAGCGTTGTACGAAAAAAGGCGGCATTTTCTGGGAAGAAAACTTCAGAGCAACATGATGTGCTCAAGTATGTGTCGCTTCTATTTGTCTCCCCTGGGGTAATCATCCCTTTAGCTGAAAGCTGTCTGACAAACGTTTCTTAATATTGGTAGGGTGCCAACATCTGTCCCCCCTTCAAGGATTTCTTTGTTCCATTTAAGGTTAAATTTTTGCTATTATTTCCGTTAAAGCAAGTAAAAGCAAAATTAAATCTAAGAAAATAAGAGTAAAAGTAAACGCAGCATAATACGTAATGAACATTGTGTTTCAGGCGTGACAAGAAACCACACGAAAAGAGGTGTGTGTGAACTTGTATTTCGCATCCAATTCTATCTGCAAACATTCTATCTTTTCATAAATTCGAAAAAATTAATAACTGTGAGGGTTTTGGAGAAGCTTGACTCATCAAATGATTAATTGAATAATTATTGTCTAACATTTCTTCTTAAAAATGAAAGACTAGAGATGTTTATAAACAGGTACGGGCCTATGGGGGATAGAGGAGTATCAAATGGTCCCATCCAATTTGAAAGTGCTCGCAAAATTTGGCCTTTGCTTGAACTGCTCGCAAAAATTAGATGAGTGCTCCCTTGCTCATGCTCGCAAAATTTTTGCATCTGCTCGCATGCTTGGATTTTTGTTAAAATTCCCTGCTGCGTAGCGCAGGCATAATTTGCATCTTAGAAACAAAAACTGACAGTACAAACAGTGTTTCACATATGGGAAAGTGGGAAACATTGGGGAAACATGCGTGCCCCGTGAATGTTTCTGGAAAAGGATTCCTCGTTTTGTTGATGTTAACTGCTCGGCCAGAGTTCAGTCCCAGGTAGCAGAGTAACCCTACCTGAAACATTTCGCTTGTAAAGGTGGGCTATCTTAAACCCTCTTGAGAGGGAACCTACTTGCTTGTAAACAGGAACTTAGGAAGGTTCAGATCTCGTTCAGCGTCCACCCACTGACTCTCGTGAAGCTAACTGAAGTAATTTTGCAGCAAACAGCATATTAAACAAGGCAAAATTGGCTGTAAGCTGCTGGGAGTAGTTGAACCGCAATAACTGAGATCTTAGCATGTTGCCTAGCTTTTCCTGTTTTGAAGGTGTCAGCCAGATTACTTGGCGCAAAACAACATTTAAATCAAGAGAGATTCCAGCTAGTGGAAAATTTACGAGCTGCTTGTTGCTCGCCATTTGTAATTTTTAAGGTGCTCGCTGCTCGCATAAGAAAATTGATCACTGTTCGTGCTCGCAAAAATAAACGCACTACTCGCATGCTTGCAAAGACAATTCGATACCCCTGGGTAGTGTGGAGGTGTCATTTTAGTCCTGCACAATTTCAGCATTATACCCCCAGCCGAGCATAATTTTGACCATGATACCCTAGTTTCACGGGTGACGCTTGAAAGCATAATACTGTATTTTTTGCGCATAATCCGACAGACCCTGGGACAGACCTGGGAAAAGTAACTCACATCAAAAAGTACACATCTGATGTAGACAGACTTAAAGCCAAAAGAAATCTAAAGCAACAGCTTGCAACGCGAGATCTCTCGCCATTGTTTTCCGAGTTCAACGAAAACTTCAAAAATAGGGCTGTGAACAGTCTACACGTAAACTAGGTATGTGTATTTAGGGTATCTTTTTTTTTATTTCATTTGCGGCACTCCTTATCCAATAGACTAATTGACAAGTAATCAGCGGTAATCTCCATAGTTGAATTTCATGTTATTGTAATTGAATTAGGGGTATGAGGGCACGACTATGTGCACTCAGTTTCCACTCCCACCCAGGCTGACTCCCACCTGATGTGCCGAAAAAATTTGATTCGGGGGTACTTGCTCACATTTCACACACAATGTAGGGCAATTTATCAAGTTATTCATGCCTCTTTGCCTACACGTGATCCAACTTTTCCAGCTTGCACTTTTTGTGAAATATATGTATCTAATTCGTATTAAACAACTTCTTCATAGTCTGTGTACAGCCGCCCCTCCCCTCAAAAAAATCGGGAAGGAGCGACCCTCCTTCCCGATTTTTTTGAGGGGAGGGGCGGCTGTACACAGGCTACTTCTTCACAGATGGCGAGAAGTTCCGAGTTCCATTGTAGTGTTTATTGATTATTATATATTTTTTTTCATTTTGAACAGTTACATACGATTGTTACATTCCCATACGATCTGTTCATGTCCACAGGTATTCCAAGGAGCTTGTTATACCTGTAGTATTACCTGGCAAAAATCGTGATCTTTTGAATCCTTTTTTCTGTCAAACTCGGACGGTATTATTGAGCACACATGTAACGACTCATGGTGGAAACAACAAAGAAAAATGGCGGGATGCGGTTTCTGCACGTACTTCTACTGAGTACTGAAAGAGCTTTAATAACTTACGGAGGGAAGAACAAAGAAGATTGCGCCGTGTGAACTTCACACCCGGCTTATGCACATACCTTTACTGAGTACTGAAAGAGCTTTAACAACTTACGGCGGGAAGAAAAAAGAAAATTGCCGCAAGGGAACTTTACGCGCAGTTTATGCACCTACCTCCACTGAGTACTGAAAGAGCTTTAACAACTTACGGCAGGAAGACCAAAGAAAATTGCTGCAAGGGAACTTCAAATGCGGCTTATGCACATACCTCTAATGAGTACTGAAAGAGCTTTAACAACATACAGCGGGAAGAACAAAGAAAATTGCCGCGAGGGAACTTCACCCGAGGCCGCTGAAATGTGACTTACATGACATTGTATAAGGAAATCATATTGTAACCATTTTTAATCTCAGTGTTAGGAATTTAATGCAAAAATTGGGAGAGCGCTGATCCCCGTAATTTTTTAGCTTAGAGCCCGGAAACTGCCTGATGGACCTTATGGGGCATTTTTTAATTACTGATCTTGGTGGCCGATTTCTCCTGTTTTCCCACACTCTCCATGGTGCCATCCTGAGGGGGACAGTTCTATCAAGCGAGCATATAACTTGAAGAAAGCATACTGTTTCATTAGTTGGAGTTCGGTTTTCTCGCCAAGATCATCACTAGTATTCAAACACGACTCTCTTTGTTATGGGAGACACACAATCTAGGAAATGTATGGTGTGTGGCTTATCGGATGGGCACATGCTCATCGATTGTCTGAACAGATGCGAATTCTGTGGCGAAGCGGTAAATAGTTGTGATTGCCTCAACAATAGTATAGTAAGTGGTGTTCTGGCATCAGAGACTCCAGAGAAGAAAAGAAGTACAGGGAGTGCAAAGACGTCATTCTCTAAAGGAAAGGCAGGCACTGACAACGGGTAAGCGCCGCTTCCTTTACTTTAAAGGGGCTGGCGTATGGTAAATTGAAACGACGGCTTTTGAATTTTCTTACATCACCATTTGATTTTTTCGTTTAGACCACTTCATAGTCGCTCTCGTGCTCTGCGCTTGTGCACAATTTCTACACACAATTTCTACATGTCTGATTTGACGCACTTTTCTCACTTGAGTCATTTCTGTTTATATTTACAGTTCAAAGGAAACTAAGAAGTACAAGAAGGGTTCGAAATATCAGGATATTAAAAACGATCTTGCAGCTGCCATTGTCCAAATCAGGCGATCTGAAGAGTTCAACAAAAAACGCGAACGGGAATACCAAGAAACGTTGGCTGCAATGCAAAGGCGCATTCTGGAGCTCGAAGGTAGAAACCCTTTTTCCTTCATAGAATTCCATAATGTAAATGAAATGTCCCCTATTTGAGAGCCTTTTTTTTGGGGGGGAAGGGGGGGGGCTGTTACTATCGGGTTTGTTATTATCAGGTAGAAAACGTGTGCAGCAGTTAAGGTCGCTGTAGACCTTTAAGAGTCGTGTTTTTCAAAATATTCTTTTCAAGCCAATTTCAAGACTTCTACTTTATCTGCATATTCCAGAAAAAAAATATTGCAAAAACTTAAAACCCGTACGAGTTATCCACAAAAACGCGATTTGAAAAATGTCCACCATCCGCAAACTGTTATAAGCCAATTAGAATGAGTCAGCCATTGAGTTGAACCGTAAAAAATTTCGCGGCAATCCCACCACGGACTCGTATTGGGCTTCTGTCGTTTATACCCTGAGTTTTGCAAATCTTCGCTTTTGTTGGTTATGTGAGTCTCTTGAGGCAACGATACACTAGGCGATTTTGTGCGATCTTCACGTGCCCAAATTCAAACTCAAGCGCAAATCACAAGCATATTTTGTCGCTGTCTTTTTCTGGCAAACAAACCGAAGTGGATTGCCGCGGAATTGCTGGCGAATTTAATGGCTGATATCTGACATGGCAGCCGTGTTTCAGACACTAATGTTCTCTGCTTCAAAGACTGTTTTTTTTTTAATCCCTATTCCAGTACAAAAAACAGGACGAAGCGTGAATTGCGCGTTTAGTTTCAATGTATAGCTATCTGAACGCTGAGCTCCGACAGGGTTGCCGACTAGGCCTGTTCAAAGGCTACTCCGCTATCATTTCTATTTCCCCCTTACCTTCTTTTCAGTTTATAAGCTGACAAGTTTTTCGCGGTAGACTTCTCTTTTCCAGTTGTAATGTTCCTCTGTAAATGTAAACAGTGTCACAGTATGTCGCAAGACTCGTTAGGGGGTTCTGAGTTGCATTTCATTGGCTGGCTGCATGGTCGAGCTGACAACCGCTTCAGTGAGGTGCGTAAACTGTGAATTTTTTACGAGGTCGAAAACTCAAGGTTTATTTTTGCGTGCACGGTATGTAGATTTATCGGAGTTTAATTAAACTTGGCCAAAACATTTGCCAGATATTAGCACAGGCTTTGCGAGGTTTGCGAGGCTTTTACCAAAATTGAAACATTTTTCCGGCGATGTTCCAGCGAGTAACAACAATCAGAAAGTCTTCTATTGCTCAAATTCAAAAGGGATTTTCTAAGCAACCGATCGAAATATCGAAAAAGGCTGAGTGATATAGTTCAGTCTGTTCAGATGTCCGTGATAACGCAAAGGCTGGTAATTCGGTTACGGAAAGTACAGTCAGTTTAGCGCTTTAAGGCTTGCCCATGCCTACCAAAACAAAATGGTAAAATGTATTGATATTTTCGGATTTTACAGTTTATAATCTTTACAATGATATATATTTTACAGTGGTTTTCATTAAAGTAGCGCGCCCAGAAATATTTTCCTGGAAGGCACCCTTGAAAGTCTCCAGTAATCTTAAAACTATGTGTAGGTTTAACTTAAATAACTATACAAGGGGGGAAATGAGAAATAAGTAGTCTTTAGATTGAATACAGACATATGACTACTTCAGAAACGCTACTTGCATTTCGTGTGCCAACGGGAGTGGCAATATACCACAAGTTTACCATCTTCTATATGAGGGGTGTTTATGCGCTTTTAAACGACTAATATCATGGTTATAAATTAAGCTTTAATTTCTGTGCTAACGTTTAACCAAGGATTGCGACCGTCAGTCGGTCCCAGACGAAAATTAAGGCTTATTTTCTATTCTGCAGATCTAGTGGCCGATAACCAGCGTGTGCAAAGTGCCTTAAAGAAAAACAAGGACAGTGTGGCTCTACGTGATAGCGAGAATGAAGACCACCAGAGTGATGACAGTGTTGAAGAGATCAAGGAACCTACCCCAAAAAAGTCTAGAGGTGGGCTATATTCCACCACAAAAAAAACTATTCTTCACTAATTAACTCATATTAAGAAGGGACTAAAAGATAAGCAGAAACTAAAAGAATCTGTTCTTGTGCACAACTTTTGCATAATTGCTTCATGTGAGCTTGTTGTATTTCCGAAGACATTGTTAAAAAAAGAGATTGCGTAAGAGTACCCACGGGTTTAAAATCGTTAAAGTGTACGTACGGAAAGATAAACAACAGGCAAAAGAGTGTTAATTTTTCTGCTTTTCATCGTGCGCAAAATGGCATGGCTTCACGTAAGAGTAGTGCGCTCAAATAAAGGGCATGCATATTGCTCCCGTCATCGGTTTCAAAAACCTATTTAATTTATATAGGAGAAACACATTCACAGCCAAATTTCTTTAAAAGAATGTAAGACTGCGGCTATTTTTGAAAAAGAAAAACATTTTCCTACAGATGTTCAATTGGAACAAAAGTTGGGTCATACTGCAGAGTTTGAGTTAGAAGCCATTGAAACTGTTAGGGCCCAGTCCCCTTAAACACTCTGCAGTTTGGTTTGGCTATTTATTAACCTCTGTATTGTCGCAAATGTCGCATATCATGGTTTTGGCCGTAGAAAATCGTATTTGAAGTGTACTAAAGAGTTTAAAAGTCAGGTCCTTCTTAGGTCCTTAACCCCTCAAGACTGTAGCAAGCCACCACCACTAATTTATTGTCATTCTGTTTCTAAGGACTAATTACAGGCCTCAACCTTAGTGGCATCCTCGAAAGGTATGAGGGTGTCCTGGACATCTTGGCGAAGGAAAAGTGCTCCCTTGCCAAGGCAATGAGGGAATATGGTGTGCCTAGGAACACTTTAAGAGACTACATAGGAATATGTGAGTTAAAGATAATTGATCCTGACAAGTACAAAACAGTTGTACAGCAGGAATCGGAAAAAAGCGGCAAAGCGTCGGTTAAATGTATTGAAAAGAGTTGTCGGTTGGCCTTGAAAGAGTATCGGGGTCAAGCTAATAAGATGAAAGGAGAAGGAAAACTACTGCCTTTCTACCCCGAAGAGGATTCTTACAATACAAAAGATTAGTTAAGATTAGCTTAAAACCAGTAGTTTCTTGTGTTCTTTACCACATAGCAGTTTAGATCAAATAAGCCGTTACATTTGCTTTTGGTTTTGTTAATGTTAGACTGGTTAAGTACGATGTTTATGTCAAACGGAAAAAGGCTGCTTAGCCGCTTCGCGTACATTCGTCCACTATATTGTGATAATTTGTGTTACAATGTTAATTTAAAAAGCACTTTTTCTGCCGACATTTTTTCCCCAATATTTTCCGTAAAAAGTCAACACGAGGCAATGTTTAATGTTAAAAAGAAAATAATATGATAGCACATGACTGATGCATCACAACAAAAAATCCTAGTCACGTTTTCCATCATCGTGAAACCTAATCCTCTTTACGTGAAAGACAACGGAGAACAATATTGTCACGTGGTCATGCCTGTTGTTTGTCGCTTGCCCTAGATGTCTGCTTAACTTCTTTATTAAAGGTGATAAAAATATTGGAAATAACAATAAAATTGAAAACTGTTCGGTAGAAATGTGGGAACACCTTCAAATAGATAATAATTGATGATGTAATAATCTTCTCAGGTTTAAACCAGTTTTTCTGTAAAATATTGCGGGCTGGCCTTATTAACTACTTTCAGTTTAGAGGGGGCCCTGCATATGGTGGAAGTTTCAAACGGGCTAGGTCACTTGGCATATGTTTAGACGGGAAATACGTAAATCTTTCCTTGGGAAACTTTTTTTTTCTTTTCCCCTCTTAGATCCTCTTTACTAACAAATTAACTGTCACATCCAGTGACATGTTTGGTGTGTGGCAAATTTCAAATATTGTTTCCATTCTAAACAACTTCTGAGCATGACCTAGCACCGTTAATTTCAGTTCATATGTAGCCCAACTGAAAAGTATCATTATCGTCCATCTGATCACGTTGATTTATAACAACTTCCAGCTGAAAGTAATAGGATTTATGGCCCAGTTCTAAATTCCAAATTAAAGGACTAGGCACCTTTCAACTTTCAAGCGACAGGATGTTCAGTTTTCAAAAAGCAGTTGTAGGTTATGAAGTAATTCACCAGATCCCTGATTCACTTGCCGGAATCAGGTGCAATTGTCATACATTATTGTCTAGTAAAAATAAATTTAGCCTTTCTGTTTGCTTTATTGCGTTGAGAGGGTGCCATGGGTCATAACAACAGCAAAATGTGTAACAAAATCAGCATGTTCTTATTGTTTATGCCTTTCCTAAGCATGATGACCATCAGATTGCAACAAGAAATTATAAGTAATAAGTATGCACTAAGATTGATAGTACATTATTTCATTGTTTGTGTGTTAAGTTTGCTGAAGAGTGAAAAATCAAAGAAAGTGAGAGATTGTTTTTTCTATTTTATTTTGTTAATTTTCCACTGTTAATTAAGTTTGCTGAAGAGTAAGAAATAAACGAAAATGAGAGGTTGTTGTTTCTATTTTATTTTGTTAATTTTTCACAAGAAAAATTAAAAGCGGGATCCATCCACAACAGCGTTAATCAATTGCCGTGGACCATTGGGTTTTCTCGCATTTTCTTTCCCCATAAATGACCGTTACTCGGTGAGGTATCCCTGATGTGCACTACTATATCGGTATGTTGGCAGATTTAACGATATACTGTCAACCTTGTATGGTGTTGGTGTGTATTCGCCAAATTGTACATATCCACCAAAACGTCTGTCAGCCTACCGAAATATCGGTTGATATATCCTGATGTATCGACCGATACTAGATACTATCAACCGATATATCGACTGATACTATCGACCGATACTAGATACTGTCGACCGATACTAGAGCATTTATCTACCGGTCACGTGTCGGTCGAGTATCGACCGATGTAAAGTATCGGTGAAGTATTGGTCAAATATCGGTCAAGTATCAGTGAACCGCCAAGTATTTCGACCGATAGGATTATCGGTCGATATGTCAGTCGATACTCGACCGATATATCGACCTATACTCGATCGAGTATCGACCGATACTCGGTCGAGTATTGGCCGATGTATCGACCAAAGTATCGGTCGAGGCCCCCCATAAGATACATGATCCCATCCTACAAGGTGGAAAGTTCAAGAGAGACTTTGGCAAATACCAGGAGGATGTCAGTTTGGATGATGCTAAAGGTGATCATTTGAGCTAAGAAGATTAAAGATTGTCTTCTTTCTCCTGTACAAACTAGCAAATTTTTCTTAACATGAATGTGCACATTCTTTGTTCGGTGACCAGCTGCTTACAGGTACATGTGGTGTGAGATTAAAAACAACTCTGAATGCTTCAGTTGCAATTGAAGTGCAGTTGAGTTGCAGTTTTTTGGGTGTATTTTGAGGGGAAACTAAACAAAACCAAAACTTGACTCCTTGACTTTAAAGGTAATTGAATCATTTGAATGTGACAAATGCTGTTCATGAAACATTTCCTTAAAATTATGGCTTTTTTCCCCTAAGAGGAAGTTCCTGGAATGTGAAAAGGAGGTTTTGTCTGATGAACTGGAAGAAATTGAGCAAAAATATCTTGCCTGTGAGCAAACATCTGAACCTTCAGCAGCACCAGCCAAAAAGGGAGAGGAAGAGGAAGTCTGATCAGGCATTTAATAAAAAGTTGGATTCATCTTCAGCAATGGCAGAGCTTGCAGCTTCTCATCAAATCTCTCATTTCCACAAGGTTTGTGAGCACATGTGGTGTTATTAAGTTTCTTTACAGTAAAGCAAATACCAGGAGGATGTCAGTTTGGATGATGCTAAAGGTGATCATTTGAGCTAAGAAGATTAAAGATTGTCTTCTTTCTCCTGTACAAACTAGCAAATTTTTCTTAACATGAATGTGCACATTTTTTGTTCGGTGACCAGCTGCTTACAGGTACATGTGGTGTGAGATTAAAAACAACTCTGAATGCTTCAGTTGCAATTGAAGTGCAGTTGAGTTGCAGTTTTTTGGGTGTATTTTGAGGGGAAACTAAACAAAACCAAAACTTGACTCCTTGACTTTAAAGGTAATTGAATCATTTGAATGTGACAAATGCTGTTCATGAAACATTTCCTTAAAATTATGGCTTTTTTCCCCTAAGAGGAAGTTCCTGGAATGTGAAAAGGAGGTTTTGTCTGACGAACTGGAAGAAATTGAGCAAAAATATCTTGCCTGTGAGCAAACATCTGAACCTTCAGCAGCACCAGCCAAAAAGGGGGAGGAAGAGGAAGTCTGATCAGGCATTTAATAAAAAGTTGGATTCATCTTCAGCAATGGCAGAGCTTGCAGCTTCTCATCAGATCTCTCATTTCCACAAGGTTTGTGAGCACATGTGGTGTTATTAAGTTTCTTTACAGTAAAATAGCCCCTTTTACAATTGCATGCTCGGTGACCTGGCCTATGAATGGAAACAAGGCTGGACGTGATCTTGTTTTGATACAGACCTCATTGCTTTCCTCAGTCATGTAAATCATGTTGTTCTTATGCTAACTAGTTCACATTTACATGAGAAAGAAGGAGAGGTTTGTATCAACACAAGGTCACCTCCAGCCTCACTTCCACTCAAAGCATTACGGAATCGCTCCCATTGAAACTCATCGGCCGAAAAAAGTGGGGTACCCAAAATTATTTGCGCGCCCATAAAGGTTTGCCGCCGTTTCGGTTCCCTTTGACTTCAAACTTCGCACGTCCAAAATATTTCTCCTTCTCGGTCCATTCAAGACAATAGGAGCAATTAGTATTGTGAAAAAGTGTGAAAATGTTTTCATTTTCCATGAATGTCAGCTGTGAAGGAAACAGAGATCACTTATGTAATACTATGCAAACAATACTTCACTTCAAAAGACACAACAAGCGATCACCATGTGGTAGTAAACACAAGCCGTGTGGAAATAAACACAAGCCGTGTCGAAATGTACTCGGTTCTGAGGGAAGTTTAACAATTCAAGCTGTTTCGCATAGAGTGAATCGAGAACGTTCGACTTTGTCTGCGGTGGCCAACATTTAAATCCCGTTAAGCTGTGTTACGGAGGAAAGCAATCACTTAGCTGGTTTGCCGGCGCCATTGGGCTTGTATTTTGTCAACTCTTGTTGGATCTCAATGGATTTTTATTTGAGAGGTGAGTGTTGCATCTTGTTTTTCCTCCTTCGCATTGTGAACGCTATGAATGTGAATTTATTACTTTGAACGAGAAATCACAAAAGCAAAAATGATCGGGAATCGATCGAGTTTTGTTCTGATGTGGGATCGTGCCAGTTAACGTGCCTGCTGTGTTTGTCGTTCCAAGCATGTTGAATATCTTTTGGGTTTCGCTACTGTGTGACTGTAAATACATGTAGGAGTAAACTCTACTTTTGGCTTTGCGAAAAGCCGTAATAGGCAGATCAGTAAATATCAGCCTTTTCATCTTTTCCTTTTGATCATTCTTAACATTGTTGTATTGTGTAAGTTTAATTAAAATAAGTTACGGTGAAATTGAAATGCGTAGTGAATGAAATCAGTGTGGCCAAATTTATTTTGATTTTACAAGACCCAACTTCGATAGCAATAATATTATTATTACTATTTTGGGGAGATTAAATGAAACAGAAATTTTCATTGTTTAATCCTCACTCCTAAAGGTGATCAGTACATATTTTCTCCTTAAAAGATCGATACATTGTTTAGCAAATAGGTGATGACAATTAAGAAATAATCAAGTAAATAATTGTCAACCAAATGCTCTTTAAGTTTTTAATTTTGTGTCTTGTTCTTTAGCAGGAAATGTTACAGTCAATATGAAAGGAAGGCATGGATGCCAAACAATATGGATGGCCTATCACTGCTCCAGTGAAAATTATTGGTTCAAAAGTATTTATTGAGGCTCCCAGGGGACTTACTTCCTATGGTTATTTCAATGAAAAGCAGTGTAAGAGGGGAGTGTTTAAACAGCTGGAGCAATTCCTCAAATTGTATGGTCTACAAGACACTGACATTTACATGGATAAAACCTGTAAAGATTACATTTCTGCCTAGGCATTTATTTTGACATTAATTGCTGGAATTAAATTGAGAGACCCAACAAGAAATCAGATTCAATTTGCCTGGACTCAGCTATGTATGTTTTTCACTGCCACCATAATAAAGGCAACATTTGGAAAGGAAAACCAAGATGTGGGAACAGGCAACAACATAACATGCACAACATGCACAACTATTTTGAGATAATGTTATTCAAGGTTGCAGAACTATGACAGAAAAAAAGAAAATATAATCCTGCAGTTTTGCTTTTCTATTTATAGCAAAGTTACATGCATTAAGTGTTTATAACTATCAGTTGCTAGATCTGCTTTCACTATAATGCCTGCAATATTCTTTAATGAACTATAAAAGTGAATTGTTATGCAGAATTAATCATCACAGCCCCAGACTATATAAACTGTACTACATGCAAATTAGGGGTACATATGAATGTTGTGCCGCCCAATGGGTTATTCACGGGTTTATTTAGCACTTAAATTTACACTTCAGAGTTAATTCTCTGTGTCATCATTTGTGTTCTTAGTGCTACGCAGCACAACATTCATATGTACCCTTAGTTTCTCTTCGCCGCGATTCCCCATCTGATCGTCCCCGACTTTCTCTGTCCGACCTCATAGCTCAGTCGGCAGAGTAACGGTAGATCTAATCCGGAGGTCGTGGGTTCGATTCCCACCGAGGTCAAAAGATTTTTTCTTTACCTCGTGTGGTTTCCTGATTCCCTTTACTAGGGCTAACGCCCAGTGGGTTATTCACGGGTTTATTTAGCACTTAAATTTACACTTCAGAGTTAATTCTCTGTGTCATCATATATGCAAATTAGACCAACCAAGTATTTTTCTTTTTTTTTTTCCTTCTTTGATTAATTAGTAGACCAGATCATGACCCACTGGTTATCTGAGATGATGCTATTTTTGTAATACCAGTCCTGCAAAGCAAAAGATTGTATCACAGAAGGTTTGTATGTAATTACTGTGAGGAATGGTGTTTAAGATATGATATCTGTTCAGTTCTTATTACCACAAATCCAATACACTCAGTTTTGTGTTTAACTAAGTGACAGGTAAGAAAAACTTCTATTTCCGTGGATGTGGTTGGCCAAACAAAGCTGCTTCTTGGTGTACGAAGGACAAGATGTGGATCACTGCAATGAATCAGTTATTTGAGTCATTGTATGGAAAGGATACACTGAAGTACATTTATGTCCCAGGTCAGGGAACAAAGGTACAGGACTGTGACAACCCCATACCTGTGTTTTACTACGAACACAAGGTATGGGAGGAAAATTATGCAAGTTATGTTGCTGCCTGGTGCCATCCAGTCAGATTTCTCTAAGCCATTGAAGTCTTTGAAAACTCAGCTGGACATGTGTCCTCCTCAGTCTGAAAAGATCTCCACTTTCTCACCGGATTCTGATCTCCCAGGTACATCTGTCACTGACAAGATGCCCACTCCTTAATTGGATGCTGGAAATGTCACTCCTCTTCCTGGTACATCTTCCACGAGCATGTCTGACAACAGTACCCTTCAAATAGAGGTAGCAACATGCCAGGAACCCCAACAAGCTCCACTAGTACAGCGTCCTTACCAAGATCAGTTGTGTCTACCAGTGCTTCATCTGTCTTCCATGCTGACCTTACTTTGTCAAATCAATCACAGATGACATACCACTTAGATGAATGGCTAACAACCCTTGCAAGACTGACAAGAAAGAACCTGAGCAA
>OZ026602.1:28327676-28332676 GCA_964020085.1 Micromussa lordhowensis | reverse complement strand
CACTGCGAATTTTCACTCGAAAATTCGAAGTATATTTTCGTTCCGAACGAATTGTTGTTCGAAAATTCCCGTACTTGGAAACAATAGGCATCACGAATTATCGTGACTTTTCGTTGAAAATTCGCTTCCATCGAAAATTTGATATTTTTCGTCGAAAAGCCAGGAAAAGCCGTGAATTTCGGCGAAATATGATTGCATTACTTTTGCACAATACTGTACATATTCCTGCATTTATTTATTGGATTGTTGATTAATTTTAATCTGAAAGTTAATATCATTAGTTATTAGTTAATGTTAATAATAATATTGTGCAAAATTTGAATATTTGAATGATCCATTGCTTACCAGTGAAGCCATGCCATCAGCACCAGCTACCATGCTACTACTGCTTGCAGTACTGGTAGAATACTGGGGTTGTCTATCTAACCATACAGATGTATCTGTTAAATAAAATCAATCAACAGGGTTGTCAATAGGTTTTTGAGTAGGAGTTCCATCCGAAAAGTAGGAAGCTATTTCCATTTTATTTATCCAATATCATGCTCAGAACTGACCTACAATCATTCGGAGTAACTGGCGCAGTATTCAAAATAGCCGGTGAAATACGCCAGTTGCCGGCTTATTTTGACAACCCTGATCAATCAAACAATCAGTCAATAACTGCATGTAGATATGTACTAAATAAATAAACATATATGTCAAGAATTTTGTAGGGAATGTTTGTGCATTGCTATTTGGTTTTGTAGCTAATACCATAGATTAATAAATGGGCAATAACCTCACCAAGAGTATCAAGGCCACCACTTATGCCTTCAAACACCTCTGGCCCAAGGATTTGTGCAACCTTCCTTTCAGGTGATGATGACAGTGATTGTGTGATTGGTACTGTTATCACTTCACTTTCTTCCCAAGTATGCCATCAAAGATATTCATGCCATTTTTTGAAAAATCTGTTAATTAAGCAACATTCTTACTCATGCATTCTTTATATTTAGTTAAGTAGCTTGCAAAATTTGAAAAATTGTCAGATGTCTTTCCTGAGTTTTATAATTTACAGGTTTTCCAAGGCATTCTTGACAGGAGCAATGAACATGAACAGAATTTCTTTCAGTACAAAAACACAAAGACGCTGGTGCAAGATCTGCCATGTTGTTCACATGAGCAGTCAGTTGGAGGAGGTAGAACAATACAAATGCTTTTTTCTAAGATAGAGTAAAATGTAAAATTTAAACGGCCGAAATCAACATTTTTCCGGATCGCATCTCCTGACAGCGCGGCGGTGGTGCGAGACAAAAACTTGCTGTAACAAGGTTATCAAGGTTTCACATGCATATTTTCGTTATTGGTGTTGTTAATAGTTTGCTAAAAAAGATTCGGTGCCATTTGTCTAATTGTCTCGAAGTATAATTAGCATTATTTTTTGCATATTAAATTTATTCAGTTATCCTTATAACTAATATAATTTTGGGCCAGCTCCTCTGAGATTTGGGTTAGTAGGATGAAATTACAGATTGCCCCAACAGAGGTTTAAATTTCATTTTGACACTAAAAGTGGATAAACAGTGTTTTAATCTTACAAGTATGGTACACTTTGCCATTTCATAGGAACTAGTGATGGTTCTTTTATCTGCAGACTGGTCTCCGGAACAAGTTAAAAAATGGATTTTTGGCTTATTTGGTGAGGCAGTGGCAGAGAAGTTCCTTGTGGAAAGGAATGAAGGTCAGGCATTATTAGAAAGTAAACGGTTAGAAGATGATTCAACTCTTGAGAAACTTGGTATTACAACGATCGGAAAGAAGGAGCGTTTTAAGAGAGAGCTTGGGGCTGTGAAACCAGTTGTGAATGGTAAGTATCTTTAATTTAAGCTTAAGCTTTAAAATAGCAGCATTGTAAACTGTGAATCACATTTTAATCTTAGTGCTGTTAATAGTAGCTGGATGCTCTTTCTTTAGATAATGTCCACTTTGGCAGCAAAAAAAGAAGATTGATAGTTCATCATTCTGAGGCTTAAACAGAAAACTAACAAGAGAGCAGAGACAGCACCTCAGCTGTAAAGACAAAAGTATTTACAATACAAAGTAGGTATCTAATAACAGTATTGTAAATTTTATTGTGAATCATCGGGAAAGGATCCCATATTTATAATTTTTTATCTTGTGCTTCCTTTATAAAACTAACCAGAATACTGTTGATGGCAAGAATCTTGTTTCTTTGAACCTAATACCAAGGTCATAGACAGCAATTCTCTCTTATGATCCCACTACAGTTCCAAGTCCTTAATTTGAAAATAATGGGACTACTTTGCTGAGTTTTCAGTGCAAAGTTTGTTAAAAAGTGCAGTGGCAAGTAACTTATTAAACATTGCATAAAATATTTTTCCTCATGATTATTTAAGTTCAGTAAATGCTTGATTTTTAGAGGAATTGCGGTTGTTTCGCTAACAAGTTGTTTACCAATGTCTCTTTCGCCAAGGTCCCATTTGGATTTTCTCTTCCAAATTCTTTCGGTAACACATGATTGGTCAACTTACTTTCTGATGACTTTGTGGTCCCGTGTGTCAAAGAAAAAATATGATAAGGTCACACAGCAGTTTGTAAATAATTATTAATCTCTTTTACCAGGAAAAGAAAGATTACAAAGGAAGTAGAGAAAAGATGGTCACCTGGAAGTGCCTTACCAGTTTATAGAAACAAGGCAGATGCTCTCCAAGTAGACAAATTTGTGGCAAAACTGGTTGAAGATGACACTCATCTTTTTACAGAGTGTGGATTTGGTAAAGAAGCAGTCCTGGAAACAGTTTTAAAGAAAATCAGGGAGCAGAGACGCCAGCAGAAAGAAATACCCCTTACCAAAGAAGAAGTGCTGTCAACAGACAGCGCATCTGAGTCAACCGAGTCAGCCGAGTCCAGTAGTGGAAGTCCTAGTCCACCCACATATACATCTCAGTTGCAACGTGTGAAAGCATACAACCTTTATTTTGATGAAGGTGAGGAAATTACAACAAATGACCTCCAGTTTTATTTTTGTGATTTCGAGAACCAAGAACTATACTAAGAAGTGAAAAGTACATGTATCTACGGAGCCCAGTAAGGGCCACTCAGTTTTCCTCGTCAAATTTCCTTTTCACGACTCATGTTTTTATGAAACGACTTCTAGATTCAGCTAAATTAACTGGGGCGACTTGAAGTTTTTGGCCCGACTTCTACTTTTTCTGGCACGACTTTCACTGTTTTGACACAACTTCTACTTTTTTGGCATGACTTTAACTTTTCTGGCACGACTTCAACTTTTCTAGCATGACTTCTACTTTTTTGACACGACTCTAACTTTTCTGGCACGACTTCTACTTTTTCGGCACGACTCTAACTTTTCTGACACGACTTCTACTTTTTTTGGCATGACTCTAACTTTTCTGGCACAACTTCTACTTCTCTGGCACGACTTCGACTTTCTGGCACGACTCTAACTTTTTTGGCACGACTTCAACTTTTTAATTTGGCACGGCTTTCAGTTTTTGGCCACGACATCAAATTTTCTGGCACGACTTCAACTTTTCTGGCATGACTTCGCACGACTTTCAGTTTTGGCAGGACTTGGATTATTTCTCGGCTCATTTTGTGAACCGCTGACCTTTATTTGCCGAAGGCAGCCAAAATGGTGGCTACAATCGCATGGTTGGGGATGTTTCATTTGGTTTTTATCGCAATTATAGGAAAGTGTGTTGGGGTTCTACGTAGTTATTTTCCTGCATTCAACAGTGGTCATGCAGAACGTGACGAAGTAATCGAACGTTTCTTCAAGACAGGACTTGGCTACGACGAGATATTACTGTTGTTGGGTTTGTTGCACCGCATAGCTTTAAGTATACGCCAGTTAAAGAGAATATTGAGATGTCATGGTCTTAGAAGGAGGGCTAATCACAGCGATCCACGCCAGGTTTGTAGGGCCATTGAAGAGGAGCTACTTGGCAGCAGCAGTACCATCGGATACAGGCAGATGACTCAGAGGCTTGTTCTTAACTATGGGCTTGTTGTTGACAAGGAAACAGTGAGAGAATTATTAAAGATATTAGATCCCGACGGTGTTTCTGCAAGGTCGAAACATAGAAGAAGGAGAAGGCAGTACATAACAAAAGGTCCAAATCACCTGTGGCATATCGATGGATATGACAAGTTGAAGCCTTTCGGATTTTGTGTTCACAGAGCCATTGATGGCTACAGCCGACGCATTATGTGGTTGGAGGTTGGCCCTTCTAACAACGATCCATCTGTCATAGCTCAGTACTTCGTTGACTGCGTCCGTCAAATCGGTGGAACTCCAAGGATAATACGAGCAGATGGTGGAACAGAGAATGTTAATGTTGCAGCTATACAGAGCTTCTTTAGGTGTAACGGGACTGACGCAATGGCTGGGGAGAAAAGTTTTCTGTATGGCAAATCAGTTACGAATCAACGTATTGAAGCTTGGTGGGGTATTCTTCGAAGAGGCTGCGCAGACTGGTGGATCCGCTTTTTCAAAGACATGAGGGACTGTGGCCTTTACTGTGATGATGAGGTGGTGCAGGCAGAATGTCTCAAATTTTGTTTTATGCCTGTGATTCGGCATGAGCTACACAAAGTAGCTGTATTGTGGAATTTGCATAAGATAAGGCCGTCAACCAATCAGGAATCACCAAGTGGTAGACCTGACATGCTGGTCTTTGTACCAGAAGTCACTGGAGGAGAAGACCTCAAGGCTCAAGTAGACCTGGATGAAATCGATGTTGTAGAAGAAGATTGCTGTTATAGGTCTCCAGAGAGTGGTTGTGTCAATGAGTTCACTCAGTTAGCATCCATTATAATGCAGGAGCGAAATCTTAACATAGCCGAGACCGCCGAGGAAGCACTCATGTTATATTCAACCTTGCTCGAATGCATTGACGAGCTTCTGTAATAGCATAGTAAGTTAAAGTCACATTCATTTTAGACTGCAAAACACTATGTCATACGAATGCGCTCCG
>OZ026602.1:28315176-28325176 GCA_964020085.1 Micromussa lordhowensis | reverse complement strand
GTGGTCAAAATGCTGTGGACAACAACAAATTGAGCTACATCACAAAGCGCGCGCTTTGCTTTAGTTAGTGAGTACGTCAGCAGCATACACCCATGGGCAAATAGTGGATGGCGAATTAGCTAATCAAAGCGCGCGCTTTGCTTTAGTTATGTTCTAACAGAGTATAAAACATAGGAAGAGCGTGTTTTATTGTTTTGCGCGTGTAAGATCTATATATTAAAGCAAATGAAGAAGCCTAAGCCGTGTCTTACACTGTGATAAAACACTCCGGTCATTTGAGAACACTCGAGAAATGTAGAAAACACTCGCCTGCGGCTCGTGTTTTCTACATTTCCCTCGTGTTCTCAAATGCCCGTCATGTTTTATCATAGTGTAATACACAGCTTAGGCTTCTTTATTTGTTAAATAAAGTAACATGTTTTGTTACCCTCGACAATGTTTATAGCAGTAAGGCTATAGTGGGGGCCTAGCAAACAACTGAAACAAAGAATTCAGATTTAACGTAACTTTATTAAAAATCCCAACTAGGCAGGGGAAAGCCAGCTCGCTATTTCGGATCTTGTATTTTTGTGCGGGGTATGAAACAAGTGCCGAAAAACCATCTTGCTCTCATAGGCTAAAGAAAAACAGAAGTGAGTCGATTGAGGCACTTGTTTGTGAGCTAGCCGCAATTTAACCGGATGTCCGATATTTCTGGACTTCAAATCGGAGTTCAAATCAATCTTTAGCTGAGTAATGAGACAACAAAGGATTATAGTTTTCGTCATGTGGTATTAGATATGTACATTTTTGCAGTTTGTGAACACATTTAGTGAAGCAGTTGAACGCGTTAAGTACTAACGGTGTCGTCAGGTGAGTTAATTGTCAGTAAACAGCTTCTGTTGGTGTTTTTTCAGACTTCCTAAAAGTGCTTTCCAATAGTTCTTGGTTTTGCCGTCAGAAAGGACTTTTCCCACTTGCAGCGCGCCCAATTTTACTAGTGGATTTTTCCACCGGTAACGCAAAGTACACGTTAACTAAGGAACAAACAAGTACTGATTATACGTCAATACGTCGCACGCGATCAACTCAACTCGTAGAGCAAATGCCTGCTGAGGTCAAGTAGTGTAAAAATCTTTTTCATCTTCCTATTGTTCTATTTAAAGATATGAACTTTACGGAAGCAATTGAATATAGTCTATCCAAGTTAATTTCAAGTTGTTGAAAGAAGGACAGGGAAAAGCAGTTGAAGGAATACGTGTTTGTTTACTTACGGAGGTGATCTGAGGTCCTGCGTGATCAGGATCGTTTGAGAAAATTACTTTTGGACCTTTCAAAGAAGAACAGAATGACCAAGTTTCTTTTCTACAAAGAATGGGCATCACAGCAAATTTGACTCGGCAAAGAAAGGGCATCGCAGCAAATTTGCATCGGCCAGTGTTGAAAGCAGTCGTCGATCGATGAAGGACTTTTAAGAACAGCACTTTTATTCTCTGCCGTTGGTTTCGACTTCGGTTCTCAATGTTATTTAATCAACAGAGCTTTACAGAATTAAAGTTCTCCCTGACTAGTTCCTTGTTCTTTAGTAAATTTGGATTCTTGTCGGTGCAAGGTAGATCTACCTAAGTTTATAGCATTTGTAGTTCGATAAAATAATTCACTATCGGTTTAAACACGGTTTTGTCTTTTCAGGAACAGCTTTTGTCGTTTGTCAATAATGCCGACTACAAACTGCACTGTATACAAATAAATTAATTTGAGTTAGAGAACAGTAGTCGTAAACGGTTTGTTGAGAATCATTTTTCCGATTTCGTGACGATCGCGTGCGAAGCACATGAAAAGTCAGAAATGTCAATCATGTTTTTCGCGCCAAAAGGTTATGTGTGACTCACATTCCTTGTCGACCTCTCGCGACTTACGTCGTTCGCGCTCACCCTTGCAACTTCGTCGCTCGAAATAACCTTCTCGCTTCGAAAAGGTCGACTTGTGGCAACTCTAGTGTTTACTCGGAGATGACGTATTTAAAAAAAATGATTGTAAGGCCACGACTTGGAAAAATGAAATAAGCGCCCCTGTCTCAGTCTCCCGAATTTGAAATAAGCGCCCCGAGCGCTACTATTTGAGGATTTACGGTGTGTTGAAACTTGTGCGATGTTCACAACCTTAATTTCACTGTTTAAATCTTGTTCTTTCGAGTATTTTAAAATACCGATTCAAAGAGAAACTCGGTCAATCTCATTTGGTGAGCAAATTCCCCACACTTCGGGTTAATTAAAACTCATTTCCGGCACATGTCATAAAAGCGGGGCATGAGTGCCCGCTTGAAAAAGAAATCGAAAAAAAAAATCGGTTTTGAGGCGATTTCCGGCTAATTTGTCTCACCGGAAGCTTAGAGAATTACCATTATTTCCGGCCATTTTTTCAATTCTTTCCCGTCACTACCCCCACTTGGGAGAGTTTTCCGTAACTGCCGTAATGGGGCTTGCCCTCGGTGAAATGTTTATTTGCTCAAAAGTTGCCGCTAAATCTTTCGGAGATGGAGGTCAGGCCATTGATAAGGATAAGGAAAGTGATTTGGGACCAGTTGCTAGCTTCTAAAGCTGAAATTATCCAGAAAGAAGCTTTTAGGGGGTTGTAGGCGATCAAGCGCTGTGTTCAAATGGAATAAATTATCGGCAGTGTCTCGCACTGTCAGCATCTGTTTTCCGCTTCGTTCTCTTATTTGGCCCGTCACGGTCATTTTTTGATCTAAATCACCTAAGAAAAGTTCGATAAAGATGTCCCCATTCAATTTTCAGCTCTCAAGCAAAAAGACTAGCTATTTTTGACCGAAACATTGATCAATGTTATCTTTGTGTTTTTGCATTGCTATGGGCGACCGTCGCTTCCTCTGTTGCGTAAAGCAATGAAGCGAGTTGACAAAAACAAAAAAATTAATTCTGGTTTTGTTCGATTTCGCCGAAATTTTAACATGATGAAGCTGAATTGTTAAGGAACAGATTTTTCGCCCCTTTTGTGTGGCAGCTATAGACACTAAAGAGATATATGGCTTCGAAATCAGGGTTTTGAAGAGATTTGTGTGCAAAGCGTTGGTTTCGCGTGACTTTGTAATCTGAGAATTTTCTTGACCCTGAGGAAAAAAATATCCCGATAAGGTCATTTTATCGATGATTCAAACAAATATAAATTTATATATACTCCGAGATGACTTTCTAGTGAAAAAAACATATTTAAGATAAGCGCTGGGTTCTTAATTCTTTTCCCACGAAAATGGTGCCGGAAAATAGTTTTAAACGGCGAATTTAACACGAGACTTTGATGCAACAGGATCAGAAATGTAATGGATAAATGTAATGGATAACCACTTTTGTGTCTACATTTAATTTCGTCAGTCGGCAGCGCCTTTTGTCGCTTCGTACGAGAAAAAATTCAAGGCCATTTTCGTGTCTACACTAATTCCGTCAGTTGCCGGCGCCTTTTTCGCTTCACATGTGATGGATTTTGTTTGCGATGCACTCCAGCTTGGCAACTGCTACACGGTGAATGTTTTGCTTCCTTACACGCAGTGTCAATTGAAGTTGAACGACTGCGCAGAATTTTGCACAGAAAATGTTTTCATGGCCGAGTTTTTAGAAATTTTCTGTCCCCAAAATAAGACTGTTTTGAGTTTAGGTGTGACGTATTCAAGGGGCATTTAGTAAGTTTGAAGTACTACTGGGAAAAATCCAGGTCTTTAAAAGACCCATGTGAACCATGGACTGGTGATAGCGTGTATTATAAAACGGCGAACACGGTATAAAAAGGGAAGGTATGACATAGTTGCTTAGATTGAACTTGGGTCAAACGGTTTATTTGTAATCGCTTGCTGTTTATTGGGCTAGCGTGCTATACACCGAATTCATAAATGGCGGCCAACCTGGGTCGAGTTAGCGGCCAAGTATGAAATCGAGGCGTTTTAGGATAGATCATTCTGAATTTGTTGATAGAGAAACAGAAAATGGACGATTGATTTACGGAAAGCAACATTCCTGGTTCGTCTTTAAGTGGCAGAAGGACATCGGAGTTAAAAAATGATGAGCTACGGTTTTGGCTGAAATGTAGGAACGATTCTGCTAAAGGTTTACAATAAATGTACCTTTTCGGCCAAACAGTATTTCGGTATTTATTTTTGGTTTTTTAGTATAACCTTCTTTATTTCAGATAAGCGACTTCCACTTTTTGATTTTCCTTTTTGTAATCCGAATTCTGATTTTCTTTTCTTTAATCTGATTACGGTTTTCCTTAAAGGAATTCTGCCGGTCAATTTTTCTTTGTGAATTCTAAGTTCCCCTCAAAATTCTAATTACTGACTAAATTTTAAATTATTAATCGCTTTTCGTTTTTCGCTTTTGGCTTATGGCTTTGCGCTTTTCGCTTTTTCACTTTTGGCTCTTTTCGCATTTTGCAGTTGGCAGAGAGAGCTTGGGAATGAATGGAAGTAACAAAAACATGGCGACCTTTGGTGAAGTTGCAGACGAGGCCTTCGTGAGAGAGTTAGTCATAAGAGGAGTTTCTCATAGGGAAATAAGTGATTATTATCGATTGCAGTACCAGCACCTTCGAGGATTAACTGAGCGAAGTGTAAGGAGGTATTGCCACGAGAGGTCAATTCACCGCATTTCCAATGATGAACTGGATATGATCGTCGCTCAACATATCAATCTTTACGGGCACAGTTATGGGAGGCGGATGATGCAGGGAAGTGTAAGGGCCATGCTGGGGATAACGTCAGGAGCAGTCAGTCAAAGGAGAATTTCCGAAGCATCTTGTCGTGTCGCAACGCATGCATTCCAAGCCAGAACATTTGATACACTACAACGAACAAACCCTATTCCTTACTTCGCCCCCTATTTTGGCTATAAGGGGCATTTCGACCAGAACGAAAAAGTTGCGCAGACATTTGGGATGACTCACGTGTACTTAATTGACGGTTGTTCAAGATTCATTTTAGGAGCAGTAACTATGCCCATTAAAAATCCTATTTTAATCTATGAACATTTGTTTAGAGCAGCACTGATGAAGTATGGGTTGTTTGATCAAATAAGAATGGACCATGGAAGAGAATTTGTCCTTTGTATCTTTGTGCAAGAGCTATTAAAGGGATATCAATTCAGTCAAAGCCATTTACCTTAGAAGCAAACGTCATCTACAAGTAATTATGTCTCAGAGCGCATGTGGCCTGAGGTTAATCAATATAACGTCAACTCTGTGAGATACAAAGACAGGATGATATTGACTTTGATCACCCAGTTACAATGTTTTGCATTTCTTGGGTCACAATGTATGTTGCAAATGATGCTGCTGAACACTTGATCCATTCATGGAATCATCACAGGATTCCAGGACCACAAGGATGTGTGCCAGTGGAAAACATGGCTCAGACCTCATGTGCAGTGCAGCTATCAGCTGAATTGATTCCAACTGTTAGTGAGGCAGTAAGAATGTATGAAGAAAGAGGAGGCAGTCTGGCCCGTGATGCAACTTTTGGCACTGACCCTTTGGTAATGAGGGCTGATCTGATTGAATCTCGTGAGAGACTGTTCTGTAGTATGCAACCTTCGGGTCAAAGCATATTTGCTGATGTTGTGCATGGTCAAAGTCATAGCTTAAAAAGAGCAATTGACTATTTTGTGGATGTTACAACTTATCTTGCTGGGTTTCTAACTGACTGAGCGAGCTTATTTTTCTGGGAATGGTTTGTTTGGGATACCCCTTTGCCTATTTGGAGCAGAAATTAAACACTGTAGTATAATCTTAGTTTCTGCTAGACATGAGTAAAAATGTAGTGATGGCTTAACCTACTAATAGGCTACGAGCTCATATCTTATGAACAGAAATGATGTTACATGCAAGTTCTCATAATTCAGGTGTTGATTATAATAATAGCACAATATCATATCACAGTCTCATTGTACATGAATGCATCGCCAACTCAGTACCGCTTGATTACCTTAAATGTTGTTTTGATTTTTCCGACTTCTTTGTTTAAGAACATCTGGACAACGAAAAATTGAATATCAGGCCTACAATTTGTTTTTCAATCCATCTTTAATAAGGTATTTAAGTCTGAAGAAATTTTACTCCCTGGAAAAGTATTAAGAAGTTACAGAAAACATTATTCACATCTGAGACTGATTACAACTTTGTGATGTGGGGTGGGGAGTGTGAAGGTGGATGCAGTTTAAAATCAAGAAGTTAAAAATTGTTTAACCCAGACATTCTACCCAACACAAAAGGAAACATCCTCTCCCCCTACAATTATTAAGACTAGACCTGAACTTGATATGTTGGCACTGCAATGTTTGTATTTAATGACATGCCATATTATACGTAAAATATAGAGGGTGGGCCATGACGCACAAGGAAAATGTCAGTTTTTACAGAATTTGAGCCATAATCTCATTTCCCCATAAAAAGTGGGGGCATATTGTTAGTGTCTGGGATACAAGCTAGTCCTGCTCCTACTCTGTCAGAGCTTAAATTTTTTCTTAGACCTTGGGTTTAGGTTTATTGAACATAATTTACTTGTACAGTAGTTAAGTTGTTGAATATTTCTGTTGAAATTGGTTTTAAATCACTCTGAATTTGCCAAGCTGTGAAACTGATTACAAAAAAAAATTACATGGAAATTACAAATTACATTATGTCAACTTAAAAGCAACATAATAGCTAAAAGGCATTTGTGTCAAAATTGGGTAGTAATAAACAATGTGATTCTGTTATAAAAATTAGGTCAAAAGAAGATGAGACTTGCAAAGGCATAGTCATGAGTTTCTGGATGGAAATTCAAAAAGGTATTTAATTTAAGGCCTGCTTACAAGGAGGGAAGGTTACCCCAGTAAGTGGGTTAACCCTAGCTGGAGGGCAAAAGGTAACCTGAGGTTACTAGCAAAATTTCACAGGTAGGGTAACCCTACAACCTGGGACAACTTCATGTGTATTCACGCTCAAAGGGGCTTTAAACAATTAGAAATTTAAACTGTGTACACGGGTTAACCCTATCTGGAGTGTTTACAAGGGAAAAAGTTAACTCCCTGCTAGTGTAACCCTAGCATGCAGATAGGGTAACCAGCCTACCCGGGGAGCCCTAGCTACCTTGTAAACACGACAAAGAAAAGAAAAGCAAATGTGTGAGTGCTAGGGTAACCCACTTGCTAGCCGGGTAACCCTTTCTTTTTGTAAACATGCCATTAAGCAAAATAAAGTACTGTATACTAGGTAAGAGACTTGTTTGATATTGGCTGCGGCCGCACTTAGAGAGTTAACCGGGTTTATTTTCTAGAAACCTGGTTAAAAATTCGAAACAACTTAACTCGGTTAAAAGTTGGTTATAATAAAACAACAGGGTTATATTTTATGAGCGGCCGCATTGAAATGGGTTACGAAATAGCCTAGGTTAACTCAATTGACGTCATGAGATAAACCAACGTAAACAAAATGGCAGACTTCGAGGACCATGTTGTAATATTCTCGATTCTCTTTATTTGTTTTCGTTTCCTGTCTATCCACTCACGGCTAAGGCAGTCTCTCTTCTTTCTTATGCGCACTACGCAAATTTCCACGGCAGTTCTTTCCAACATGTTAATTTTGCGTAGACGTAAGAGTATTCTATATCGCCGTCGAAGGAATCATCCTTCCTTGCCAAGTTGACTGATTTAGAAACGGTGGCCCGTATTGGGATGGACACCAGTAGCCCGCTTGAGAAAAATATAAACTGTTGGGAGAATTATAACTGTTATCATCCGACGCCATGTTCAGAAGCGTATAAGATGAATTTGCTGCGCCGGACAACATTTCACACGCATACCATGATGATTGACACATTTTGCGAAAAAGTCAATGCACGGCGCCGATCAGACTGCTGATAAGAGACCGCAACCTGGGTTAAAGCACGGAAAAAGGTGGTTTTATTTTAACCTAACCCGGTTAAAAAATCTATTGTTCATCAATTAATTTCTATGGTAACCGTAAACCCGGTTTAAGCTTCATGAACAGCCAAAATTAGCGGCCGCATTACGCTTTTTCGTTAACCCGGTTAACAGTAATTACTTAATTAGAATTAACCCGGTTAACTCTCTAGTGCGGCCGCGGCCATTGATGTTCTTTATTAATTTCTTGAACTGAAACTGTACAGAACTGTATTACTGGTTTACATGCTTCATACATTCAGATGAACCCAACAGGGTTGGGTTGTTGTTAATTTTCTAATCCACTCTAGCAATGTTCTGATAATAGAAGTAACTTACATGTAGGCCCAGCAAATACCAAGTACCTTTTGTTAAACTGACAAGCAAAGGCTGAGTCTGATTACCTACTGTAGTTTTTACTTTTTATAATACTTTTAACTTGTAACTTTACTTGCTAATAATGACTTGAACCTATTGAGAATTAACTTCGCTAAGACTTTAAGGGTGTAGGCAAATAATATCAGCCTCCACAAAAAATATCCTTTAGTAATGTATCTTTCAGGTTTTGAAATATCAACAAAGTTTCTAAACAAAATGGCACATTGTGCTAGCTTTTAGAATAGTCATTCTTGATCTACAGGGGCTCTTGCTGTGGCAAGAGGCAGACTTTCATGCATCAAGTCATCATCATCATCATAATCACTTGGTATGTTTTGACTACCTATTTGGGACAAGGCAGATGAAAGTGAAATTGCAGGAACTCCAAGGATGCTTTCTAAACCTGAGATTATTAGGGGTTTCCTTTCCTTTGAAGGGGAAAGTTCCTTGCGACACAGAGGACATTTGTCAACATGGTAGAAGCATATGAAACAACCCAAAAGTCTACCACAGCCTTTGGAGTGTGTACATGATGTCATGAGGTTGCTACAAGTTTCTAGGCAAATGGAACACTTAAACACTTCTTTCAGTGATGACTTCTCTTCTTCTTTACTTAGGATGGCTATGATTTGGTCTACTTTGCCTTCCAAGGACCTTGAATTGATGCAAGGGCTTGAGAAGTGTTTGGGTGCTGAAATGCCACTTGTGCTTCCATTTACTTCTTCACCTTCATAACAAGCATCTTCCATGACATCAGATTGAAAGCCATAATCTTTTTTAATTGACTGCCAAAGATGGGGTCTCCATTCTCTGAAATTGTTTGTGTACATTGCTCGGAATATTTTCTGACTGTTCCAATTGGCATGTCCTGAATCGAAGCGTGAGACAAATAATAAAGAACATCAATTCTCTGCAGCATATTTTTCTCATGATTTCTCCCAGTTGCTGCCACCCTTTGAATCCTGCTTTCTGTCTCTCATAGGCTTCCCACCATCAACCTCCCCTGCCCACTTAACCTCCCTTTTTCTCCCATGAGGTTTCTATACCCACCCTCAACCTAACCATAAACCTACCATGGCTACTTTTCTAACTTGGGCGAATAAAACAAAAGACATCACATCACGGTTGAGGGATAAAAAAGCAATTTGGTTTTATCAACTGATTAGATAATGTGAATTGGCCATTTCTGGTGGCCAATTCCCAATATCAGCGCAGTTGATAAAACTGAATTATCTTGTAATACTCTCACCGACGCAGCTCCACAGTTTTTTGTTTTAGACCCTAACCAAGTTAGAATTTTAATATCATTGATGCATCAAGTGCATAATGGTTCAAAAAGGAGCTGCCATCAAAACATCCAGAGTTAAAAAAAATCAAATGATTACCATATTGTTGATCATGTGATTACTAATGATTAAATTTGGAACAGGTGAAATTTATTAAGGGTACACAAAGATCATGCGACAAGAATATTTTACCACTTGTAATTGCAAATTATACCTTTTAGATCTCTTGAGATAAAACAATCAACAAAATTTACAGGCCCAAAATGTTTCCAGTTTCTGGGGATTTGTTCAGCCCATACCTGACATGGCTGTGTTGTCACGCAACATTAACAATACGTCACGACGTTCGATCTTTTGTCTTTAGATTTCAAAATAACTTGCTAATAAAAAAAGTGACTGGGGTAACTGCTA
>OZ026602.1:28275176-28310176 GCA_964020085.1 Micromussa lordhowensis | reverse complement strand
ATAACTCATATTGAGTTCACTTATTTTGAAATTGATCACGAAAAACGATCTAAACGACCCGTTTGGCTAAAAAGAGCAAGCAACGACAAATGTACTTTGAAATGAAAAATTATAACGAGTAGAAACAATTTAAACTACAACAAAAATGACAAGTAGCGAGTAATTGTTTACTGCATCGCGACACGTTTAACGATGTTTTGGTTGTTGTAATAAATGGTAAATTCATTTAATAGCAGTAACTTTTCAAAAATCATGTCATCTGTCATGGTTTGGAGAGAGCTGCCGATCATTTGTTGCAGAACTTCTTGAAATACTACAAAATGATGGAACCTTTCATCAGAATTGTAGTTATTTTGGACCAGAAACTTAACCATCAAGTTTTCTTTACAAAGAGAATTTCTTACAACATGACTGCAGTGATCACACTTAACAATTGTAGAAGCAGTAACCTGTTTGATCTTTTTGTTGCAATGCAAGCACTGCTTGAAACGAGACAATTCTTCTATGGAATAAATAGAATCTACCTTAATGTTAAGTTCCGACTCCTCTTCGGGTGTAGCGCCTTCCATTACAAGCTGCTGTAAGTTGGAGTCAAGTTTCTTTTCAATTACTGTATTCAATTACTGGTTTGACCATCTCTACGTAGTCTGACTTGCTTAAAGGAGTACACCTCTTCCACGTTTACTTCGATGTTGTTTTCCCAGAGTATCAGTTTTAACTGGGTAGTTTGATCAGCAATGTGACAGTTGCTTTTCTTTAGCTTAGAAGCTCCAACGATTTGCGGTTCATTGTCTTTGTACACAACTTTAGCTGTCACATCAACGATATCCATATCCACCGCATTCTGCAACATCGACTGCAATGTCGAATTGCCGGTTTTCTGGATGTCAGTGAACTGGAAGTTATACTCAGACGTTGCTGGGGAAGACTGTTTAGTCATGTTGTTTATGAAGATCGTTTGGCCATCCTCCGAAATATTGTACCGTTCGAGTTTCAGTGCGGTTTTGGTAGCAGCTCTGTCATCTAAAAACCTTCGTTTGGAGCGCGAGAAGCACACGGCAGGATGAGTTGCTGATGCCGACTGGAGCTTTAGATTGAAGTAGAGCAGATATCCTTTCTTACTGCGCTTCACAGGGGACAGGCTTTGTACATAGGCGATTAGTGGTGAACTTGGTCGTTTTGTTGGAGTCGTAGGAGTCGACGTATCGGACTCATTTTTCTGTGTCTGTTGGATCTTCAAGGTGTTCTCACAGGGCGAAGTTCGTTGAAGCGGAGCTTGGTGTTGGCTGACCGACGCAGTTGCGAAGACATCATTGTTCTGACGAGTTTGACTCATAAAAGAACTTTGGGTTTGTGAGGAGACTGCACTTTGCGGAATCTTCAGTTTCTTGGATTTCGCTTGACGCAACATGATTAAAAAAAAAGAAAACAAAAAACACGATAGAGAGCTATGTCTTATGAACATTGAACAGAATAAGCACGTGTTAGAAAATTCTGTCTTTTTATACCACCTACTCGGATCGAAACCGTTGCATTGTGATTGGACAATTTTATAGGCGTTCCTCTGAGGGAACAGGCATACTGAAGAGCTGTTGGATCCTGTGTCACAACCAGGGAATATATGACTGTTTTTGTAGGTTCGATCCTGTCTGATCTGACAACCAGTGAACCTATACGACTGTTCTAGCAGGACAGCAGGACACCAGAAATTTGCTTGCAGAATTGAATTCAAGGCTGTCTCTTTAGTAATGAGCATACAGTAAACAGAAAGCATTTCCTATTATTTTAACTAACTAGCCACGCAGTGCTGCGTTTCTAAACACATGTCGTGATTGGTGGATTTTGATCCAGTTTGTTTGTTTGTTTTTCACGTTAACGTAAATTTGGCTTCGCATCCTATTTTGGTAGGCGCAGTATTAAATAATTTGTGCGTTTTGGATGTTTATAATCAGTGAAAATTTTGCCCAAGCCTTAATGCATTTCTGAACTAAATAATATTTGAAAAATTGTGCCCCCAGACACAGTCTTTCGGGCTTAGTGCCCAGTGGTTTTTAGGATAGATATGGTAAAACAAAAAACAAACAAAAGGCAAGAACAGCTAATAAATGGCGTTTCAACAGTTGTTGCAAAATGAATGCAGATAAATTGAATAAGTGGCTGTCTTGTTTTTAATATGAACAAAGCGAAAGAGTAGTATGACTTTTATCATGGTCATGGAGGGACAGTTTTTGTCCTGAAAGAGGAAGTTACTAAACACTTTTGCAAAGGGTTTTTTTAGAAATAAAAAAAAGAAATAGAGGAGCAGGGTTGGCGCAGTAGTGAGAGCGCTCGCCTTCCACCAATGTGTCCCGGGTTCCATTCCCAGACCCAGCATCATATGTGGACTGAGTTTGTTGGTTCTCTACTCTGCTCCAGTTTTCCCCTCTCCTCAAAAATCAACATTTAATTTAAATTGGTTTGATATATATGATTTATTTCATTTAATGATTTGATTTGATTTATTCGCTTTACAATCTCCCCAATTAGTAGAGCACTCGTGCTCAGCTAGAATGAATTGAGACTTAAAGTTACTATTATCATTATCATTATCATTATCATTATCATTATCATTATCATCATCATCATCATTATCATTATCATTATTATTATTATTAAGGAGTTTCTTAGCAATCCCCATACCATAAATAATGAATGGGTAACAAAAGTTTTTATTCCTTCTGGTTTCCACTGGAAAAAGCTTTTCTCAGTCAGAATCTCCACCCTGAAATAAATCTTAAGTTCTGTTCAGTAAGTTCTCTTTCCAATATCAATACATTATGAAACAGGGAGAGGACAGGAGCAATAAAAATAAAATACCAAGAAAGGGATCCTGTGTTGATGTAACATCAAATTCTTGTAACTATTGTTAGAAGACATGTATGGCAGTGAGAAGTCAGAATTAACATTGGATATTGGGAGTGAAAGGGTATTCTCATCCCAAGAGGCTGTGATGCTTTTAGTTAGCACCATGAATTTTACCCTGTGGTCAGTCTCAAACCAGAAGGGAGTAGTTCTCATACTGATGTTCATATCTGATTGGCTGAGAATACAAATGAATACTCTGTGCATGCTTAAGAAATCAGGTCAGGCCAGAGGCCCTGATTCTTAGTGCTGACTGAATGGACTGCAGCCTCTTGGTATGAGGAGAGTTGAAGGGTTTACTTAATGCAATAAATTCTGTGCAGTAATGTGTTTGCTTTGATTTTGGTGATGGCTTCTGGTACAGATACATGTAGCATTTGTTAACTAATTAAGTTACTTTCATGATGGAGGCAGTGAATTGGTTGTGTTTTATTATGCACTTACACACTTTACAAAATAGTTGGTGTTATTTTTCATGAACATACAGTATTGTGCAAAAGTAATGCAAACGATAATCGACGAATATCGCGCTTTGTCTTCACGATTTATCGATGATGTATCAGCGATACATCACACAGATCAGCGAACGTTAAAACGATAAATCGGCGAGATATCAGTACAACAGTCGCGATATATCGCCGAGATATCGTTCTGGCGAGACTTCATTGCAACGATATCTCGCAAAGTGAAACGAGATATATCGTTGCATCGAAGTTCGTTGTAACGATATATCGTAGTGAACTTCGCTTCAGCGATTTATCATAGTGAAGGAATTGTGTATGATGAATCTGTGTCTGCGTGCATGTAATGGGGCACAGTAGAGTAATGAGTGGTTCAACAAAGTGCAAAAATTTGCTTTGAAAAGCTCTCCATGCTCCGCCATAATAAGCGGCTTTGCTAACAGCGTCTGCTATGATTGGTTTTCACGGAAATGTTTGACGCGATTGTACAGCTGGTCTTTTCGTATTTTACATGCAAGTTACGATAGATTTCTCCAAAGTTTAAATAAACTTACCTGGTTACTCTCCATAGATAGACTGTGAAGGTGATCCCACAACTAAAAGCATTGCAGGTTTTGTTTTGTTGTGAGAGCCGATAAAGTGGCGCAAATCGAGCCAAAATTAGAACGCACTTTCCAGATTAAACCCCAGCCTCTGCGCGGTCACGTTGCATGTCCTCGCATGTGATTCACTCCCACTGTATTCGCTGCCATGGTAACAGTTCATTTATTGACTGAGCCAAGTTTCGTAATGTTTGTCATTCGCTTTCAATTCATATCTGAAGGTTATCATGGCTTAAGTTTCACATTACACGAGAACGCGAATAAAGCTTCTTCACAAACAAGGTCTGCTCCCACCACCGTAAAACAGTTTTTCTTTTAGCGTATAAACAGTAACTTATTTTTTATTTTTTTTTTTGACCGCCTCTCACCCCTTCCCTCCCAGTCCCCGCTTTCGTGCGTCGCTATTTTTTTCGCCATAAACGATTCACAAGACAAAAAAGTTATCAACAACAATTTTTATTCGTTTACAATTCTAAAATACACAAATTCTAAAATATACTGCATCCTAATTCCTTTTCGCCTGGCACCGTTTCCCTATGCTAACTAAAAAAACCTGGTTGTTTTTTCTTCATATTTTTCTCCGACTATCACGAAGTGATACTTAAATGCTACGTCCTGATTCCTTTTCGCCTTTCCTTAAATGCTGGCACCGTTTCCCTATGCTAACTTTGCATGCGTCCCACATGCGGCCCGTTTCTTCGTTGTTCCTACACTGGTAGGAAAAGGCTCTGGTTACCTCAACTGAAACAAAAAGAAAATTACCGGTAAGCGAAATTATCAACAAGCTGGGGCAACCAGGCTTTTTATAAAGATCTAGAACAAGTGTACTGCCCATGTATGGCTGTGTTTTGACTTTTTAAAGCAGATACAGTAACCTTACAATGGCGTGGAAGTTTTAAGAGTTTTTTTACATGCGTTCTTGTTCTAGTAATGTGTTCTTTTTCAGTTTTGAGCTCCATTAAACACACTGAATATGTAAGTTAAGAAATATTTTCAGATACAGTTTGCAGTAATCCCTTGTTTTGATAGCTTACCTTTTATAGCAAGAATCCGGCTAGGATCAAGGGCAGCGAACTCTTTTGTTCCATACAGTGTGGACCGGAGGAGAGTCTCTTTGGTAAATAGCTTGTCCAGCAGGCGCAGGGTCATTGCCGACGGCTTGGATGCTGCGATGGCATGGTTGTAGTCTTCACGACATATTCGCACATTGGCTGATCCACCAAGCGGAACTAAATCAGGGGTCTCTGAAAGAGATACATAACAGGCATTATTAGAAAAAATGGTCTAATAACCCCCTGTCTCGGTAATGTCTACAGATGTATGTTACGATCGATTCAATTCAACTCGTGTTTTAGTAATACAAAAATAAACATTATCCCACAAATGTTACGCAATATGTTCCAATGTATGTTACAAATAAACATAACATTGTAAGAATGTCAACTTACAGGAAGCAGACCAGATTGCTATTTACAAAGCATGGAAATAAATGGGATGACGTTATTAGACGAAAGCTAGAAAATCCTAAACAAATTGTTCTGAATGACGACATAATTTGTACTTGAGATTTTAACGTTGTTACCTCCTACGTCAGAATCATCCAGCAGTCTATCAAGGTCTGAAAGGGTAGACCGCTGATAAAGGATTGGTGTTGTGAGCTCCATAGAGTGGCTGGGAGGACCGCAAGGCATGGGATGGCTGGCTGGCACTGGAGTGGAGAACTGCTGAAGAGGAGCAACAGCTGGCTGGTTGTGTCTCTGAGAATGCTGTGGGGTAAGTGCAGGCTCGACTGTTCGTTTTGCTGCCATCATGTTCAAAAGTTGGTCAAGCTTGGCCTCTTGTCGCGCGAAGGAACACTCTAAACGTTCTAGGATGGTTCTCGCCAAGCGAAGCTCACTGGCTATTTCATTTTGCAATTTACTCTGGCACACCTAACAAAATGGGAGAATAAATAATTAAGACGGATTCCACTCAAAGCTTGTAAAAATTCTTCATACCTGTGTTAGTGTGTTTTCAACTAACGCAAAACGTCCATTTTAATTGAAATATGTATAACTTCAAGGTCAATTTTCTCTTGCAGGGTCAGCTTGAGAGCTTGAATCTCGATGAGGTCTTCTTACCGTTATTAAAAATATTACCATGCTATGATTACACTGGTAAACAATCTCACACTGATACATACGAAAATACTTGGCCATTTTTTTAGTCTGAATGTTAAAATTCTTTACAATTCTCACCGGGCATGTACTGATTCGTGAGCGCTGTTACGTGCGACTTGCACAAACAAACGCTTACATCATAATAATAAACAACTTACGTCGTTCGTCTTTTCCAGTGAACTCATCGCTCTTCTTAACATTTCTGTTTGGTTCATTAGGTCGACGTCCACGTCTTCTGAAAAGTCGCCAAGCAATGATGGACTGTCTGTACGGGGATGACTTTCTTGGGCGGTGACGGACGGCGTTGTGAGCAGATTGGATTGATTACTGTTCAAAGCTGATTGGATTGCCTCGATTAAAGGTTGGTCCTCGCTCAACAGGCTCAAATCATCTGAATCGGAACCTTTGTCAGAGTCGCTAATGTACTCCGCGGACGGAGATGAAACTTCTATAATCTGTAGGGTAATACAGTAAAATAAGTAATGGATTTACTAACGCTGTAAAGAATAGAATAGACTGAAGGGTCTCAGTTATTTTTACTGCCAGCCAAAATCTCATTATCTCTCAGCACCTTAGAATAAACATGATCAATCACTAAACATTGTTATCTCTATTGTGAAAAAATGTAGGCTAGGATGATCAGTGATCATAAATCAATTTGAATTCTAGTTTATCAAGAAATAGCTTTAGACGAGGCACGAAAAGCTTCAGAACAACTTTGACCGCTTTCAGGGAAAATTAGAAACTAAATAAACCACTTGTACTGCTGGTATGTAGTGTATGGAAACGTAGACCGACTAAAATTGACCCAAAAAGCTCAATGACCGGGGTGTAAAACAAATAACTATTGCTCTGTTTTCATATCCAGCATGTTAAGTATTACATTAAGTAAGAAGCATACCTTTCCCTTAGGTTTTTCCTTTTTCTTGTCCTTCTTGGCAGCCTTTCCATTTTTACTGTTAGTGTCTGGGTTCTGAAAATTAATTTGAAATAAATAATGCTATAGTAATTAAAAGCTTATGTGAATAAAAGAAGCTTTGCCTTTAAGACAAAATTTTGTGTCTTTCAATTCAAGCAACCAAGACTTTATTCTGTATATAGGTGATTCAAATTTTTAACGCGCAACCAGTAAATGCCCCATTGTAAGAGCCTGTTTCCTTATATTAACACAATGTGTGAACTTTTGTCAATTGTTTTCAGTTACCGGTCAGAAACACGGTCAAATGTTAACTTTTTATCTGGCACACATTGACGTATTCCTGGTTTTAAGATAGCGTAGAATCTTATACAAACGAAGTGACCGTTATTTGTAATGATGTTTTAGCTCAACTCTCAAGCCCAGCGCTTCTACAGTGGAAACCTGTTTACTCAAACTCAACAAACAACGTTTAAAAGAGGGAAAGAGACCTCTGGTTTCCGTGCGAGTTATCGGAAGGTTCTACAAATTGAGTCGTGCGTTCTAGAATCAGGATTCCACTGTACTAGCCATTAAAATTGAGAAGTTATATTACAAGTAGATAGCGTATGTCCAACATACGAAAAAAGCTCAACATACCTTTTCCTTAGGTTTTCCTGTCTTCTTGTTCTTCTTGGCAGCTGTTTCAGTTTCACTGGTATAGTCGCCAACATAGTCGTCATGGATCTGTGGATTGAATCAACAAGTTACGTTAGCAATAATGAAATTATTTAATGAAAGTTAAGAAACACCCGAGTGTATAAAACGGCTGTGATAAAAGGTAACATCTTTACTAACCAGTTTTCTCTTAGTTCTTGCTCTGCACCGTGGCAGCTCAGACTCGACTTCTACCGGTTGTGAAACGTTCTGTTCCACGGGATAGCATTCCACAACAGCTGTGTATTCCTTTTTGGTTTCCCCCCAAATAATTTGCACTTTTTGTCCAGGTTTAATAGGGGATGGATTAGTTATGGTCGACCGAAAAACTTCTGAAAACTTGCCACGGCCCGACTTTCTCCATTCTCATAAGTATCACAGGCTTTCCGATAGTAAACGGTGATTGCAATGATTAATGAACTTCATTTCATCCTTTTATAGCAACTTGAACCATGAAGCAGGATCGAAAATTCTTCGATTCGATTGGCTGTAAAAGATTTCATTGTTGCGTCAAAAATAGTTCGACGCGCGTCTCTTTCGCCTGCCTATTCATATTATAATATGCGCCTGCCTATTCATATTATAAAGGGGGCCTATTTATATTATAGATATTTTCGAGACACTTCAGACTCGAAAATCAAAGTGGACTCCCCCAGAGGGCCAGTTCGCCTCTTTAGATTTTTTCATCAATAAATGCCGTCATGACATCAACAAACTAAATTTCAGTCGTAACACCAAATTTTCCAACATTTCTTCGGAAGAGAGGGCGGCGCTTAAAATCTTAGTAAGCGCAGAGACATAATTGTGAAAGCGGCCGACAAAGGCGGCGCTTTGGTTGTTTGGCGGGTCGACCTCTACCAAAAAGAAGCTTTGCGGCAACTTTCCGACACCTCTTTTTATGCCAAAGTTGATAAAGATCTCACTTCCACTAACCAACAAATTGTCAAGAGCACCATTGACGAACTTATAGTAAAACAAGATTTACCAGCTACTGCTACATATCTCATCATCACCACTCCTAGAACTTCATCAATCAATCAATCAATCAACTTTATTTAACGAGGGTAACACGGGGTTTTTCATTCGCTTCATGTATTTACTTTTTACCTAAAATTCACAAACCTAACAACCCAGGCCGACCTATCGTCTTTGCGTGTAGTTGCCCTACCGAACTCATTTCTAGCTATTTAGACAAAATTATGGCACCTATCGTCAGATCTTTACCGTCTTACGTTAAAGACAGTCAACACGCACTTCAAATTTTTTGCGATTTCAATTTCCTGGGTGAAATCATCCCTAATGGCGAAGGTCTTCTAGCCCTCAAACATTTTTTTTTTGATTTACGCACTGTTAAGGAACCAAGCTCGGAAACACTGCTCCGCCTGGCTGAACTAGTTTTAACACTAAATTGTTTTTCATTTGCTACCAGTTATTATAAACAAATCAATGGTGTGGCCATGGGCACCAAAATGGGACCCAGCTACGCCAATCTTTTCGTAGGCTACATTGAACACAAATTTTTTAATCAATACAACGGCCAAACAAACTGACAAAACTGCCTCATAGCAACTGTTGACTTGAGCACGGGTTGCGTGCTACTGAAAGTAGATAATTAGTTCTCGTTAGTAAAGTCAGAAATAAACCTTATGTACGCAACCGCGCTAACAACAAATTTTTCTCATGCAGCTTTTTCAAGATTTGCACACACTCATACCCAGTGATTGAAATGATAATAAAGCACTTCACCTAGACATTGTTTCGTCCAGCGCCAATAAAGAGATAGAGAAACAAGTATGCTTGCCGAATAAAATGACTGTGAAATAACTTTGAATATTACTGTTAGCTGAAAGCAGTTGAAGGGTCGCAGTTCAGATTTGATTTCTCGGGTTGCTATGACAATCAACACTCAAATGTCCATACGGAAACTGGATCCTAGTGATTGTATTGTTTTGATCAAAGGGCCGTCTGAGACACGAGTAGCAACTTATTTTTCCTGGCTTTTGATTATCTCGCCCACCTACACTTCTACAGTCATACGGTTGCCTTCTCTGCTATGAAATCTGTAATAGGATTTCACGAGTAATAGAGTCGATGTTTCTTATGGAGCCAAGACAGGTAGGTTAGATAGATTTATACATGCTTTTAATGAAGACTTTATTAGCTAACATTGAAAACATTGAACACGACATTTGCCATCTCAAAAAGCTGACTTCGTAACAATGAAGATTCATCATTATCGTAAATGATCTTTGGAGAAGTGAACATGTATTTCACCATGCCGCGACGATAACTTGTTTGGCAGAAAATAAGTAGCGAAAAACTGGAACAATTTCTCGCTAAACGAAAACGATAAATCGCAAAGCCGGAACGATATATCACAAAGCGAAAACGATATATCGCTGGCAGGAAACGATATATCACTGGCAGGAAAGGATATTTCACAAAGCGACAACGATATCTCGCTGAGAAATAAAACAATAGCTCTAACGATATATCGCTCGATATATCGTTCAAGGTATAATCTTGTTAAATATCGCCGATATATCGCGATATTCGTCGATTATCGTTTGCATTACTTTTGCACAGTACTGTAACAATGACAAAAAAAAAGTGAAAAACTTTACCTTTATGTAGTTATGTGTCATTGCATTATTCTAGCACATATGTGCTAACTGGGGTAACTTATTTCAATCTGGAAAGAGACATTAAAAGATCATAACTCTTGTTAAGAATCTGAACTACTGGGATGCAGACCAGCTGGCTATTTACAAAAAGGTGTTGTGAGGATTTGAACCAAGGACCTCCATATTTAAAATCCAGTGCCTTTAAAAACAACTCGCTGACATTTCCTCAACAACGCCTGCATGATATCATATACAAAACTGCTAATAATGGCAGTGACAACTATGTTTTCTGTGTACTGTCTTATGAGAGCATATTTAAATTGCTTCTCCTTTGAATGTACACTGTTTGTGACACTTGATTGGTAAAAAAGCTTAGTGTGATGCACAATATGCTCTGTCATTAAGTGACTGAAGTTGTTATTTTTTTCATATTATGCATATACATGTAGCAGATGGTACCTTGACAGAGTGCAGAGTTCAACTTGCAAATTGATAAGCCAGGAATGGCCATAAATTGAACAGTGTTTTGGTTGATCAGTGCTGAAAAGTGCTTTGTTCCATTAGTATTTGTTTACGTCTGATTTTGTTGACTTGCATCCTATGAATCTTCAAACATTGCCACTTGTACATTGTATGAATTACCATAACTTGAACATCTGTTGTTTGTATGAGCCAATACTTCTTGGCACTGACTGTTTGTGATTTATTGAAACTGCAGCCTGACAGCAGAAAAGGCAGTAGGAATATATCACATGGCAATACAAGTTGTCCACAATTTATAACTCTGTGGAGTGTTTATCTTGTTCATTTTCTTGTTGTATCCTTGTGAGTCAGTTCTGCAACAAGACAAGACTACAAATTAATAAGTCATATACATGTAGTGAGTGATTCAAACACTGCTAACTGAGCTACATGTAGATTACAGAGTTAACATGAGGGACCTGTCCCAAAGCATACGATCATTTAAGTACATGTATGTTAAGTTGCTCTTACTGTTGGTTATGCAATAGTGGAGCTGCAGAAAAATTACTTACCAAGTATGCTGCATGGAATATTTGTGCCCCAAGGGGTCACAAGGACTCAAGAGAGAGAGTCCTGATTTGAAGAGTTTTAGCTACATACATACAGTACATACATGTTGTGTTCACTTAACAGAGCAGTCCTGAAAAGGGCTTTTCAGCATGAATATCAAAAGGTTAATACTTATGGACAATTACACATGAGTGGTGTCAAGAATCCCAACTTTTGAAAAGAGGTTGCGGACATTGCAGTTCTTGAAGTTAAGTAAAAACACTTTGAGATGGTTCTTAAAAGCCAAATCATTACACCACAAGACCATATGTCCTTCTGGATGTGCTCTAGTTTCACGCAACAAACATTTTGATTGTGACAGCAGCTTTCAAGTGGGCTGTAAACAATTGTGAATTTCAACAGTAGAGGAGGTTCTGCTATTCTGATAAACATAGACAATTCTACGAGTTGTTAAACCCTTTTTCATTTCCCAATACTTTCAAGAGTGTTTTTCACAGCTAGTTGGTCCATTGATAAAGTGAGGAACAACACCGGAAGTAGAAAAATGTTTCAAAACTGGATCTTTTTGTTTTCCCTTGTCTAGGCCAATGACAAGTAGTTGTGCCAACTCTCTAAAGAAACCTTGAATTGACTAAAACTGCTAGTGTTTTTTTTTTATTCTCTGGAAAAGAAGATACTATTCTGGTGACCAACATAAGTTTCCAGGCTCAGAATGCCAAAAGCAGGCCCAAGTGCAGATTAAACTTGATATAAAAAGCATGTTTTGTCCCCCAGACTGAGCTGTGCTATTTCAGGAGTTTTACATGAATTGCATATTGGTTTCATTCATAATAACATAAAATATTTGTTTATCTTACCTTATATGACTGAGAGCCATACAGAAAAGCTGATTAGTTGTCTATACTTGGCAATGATTCACACAGCAAAACATTTGACACTGGTTGCAATGTCTGTGACAATAAAGTTCAAGCTCTAGTGCCCTTGCAAAACTGTGAAATCAATGCAAGTTCAAATGAAATAAGCTTAATTTTAGGTCACACAACTTGCAACAGTTCATACAAAAACCCCCTGATACTTCACAGGAATTCTGAATAAATACTAATTCACTGAATATGGTGGTTGTTTTTTATGCTGTGTCTGTGACAGTGTTTTTTGCTCTATATCCCTAATATATCATAAATCAGTCAACTGGAAAAATTGAGTACAGCCCAGTTAACATGTCAGTAGGCACAGACATGTTCATTTGGAAAACTTTACAACTCCTTTTTATCCAATGTCTAGATGCTAAATTAAAGTTTCATCAAAATTGAGTCTGAATGCATGTATTATGTCTGCAATGGTGGAACCCCTTTATACAACACTGAACAAATAATATAGGAAACTAGAAAAACTTTAACAAATATCGTTAAAAACTTATTTTAGATCACACAATAATTCATTGATGCATACATAGAGTGAACTATACCCAGTTGATGGTTTTTATTATATTACTGTTTTACAAATCTGTTCCCTTAATTAGTTGAGCAACATCAGAAAACTAACAGGTTGTGGAGAAGGCAGAAGGAAACATCTTGTGCAAACTAAAGCTTAAATTATTTTTGATAAAGTTACTTTTTACTTTGTCTTTCTATAGCATATGAACCCTCAAGTTGATTGAAAGACCACATTACATGTAGTTGTCATTGCATTTTACACAGCTGCCAATCAAAACTGTAATGGTCATGTTACATTTAAATTGGAAGCAAACTAAATATATTGACCTCCACTAATCACAATAATAATTATTCATAAATGTATCGCTTTGAATCCTCTAGAATATCAAAAGCAGCAATGCTGTTATCTGATGTTTAAGTACACATTTGTAGCCATAGTGTTGGTACGTTGTACTGTGACTGTTAGTGGAAATCATGAAATGCATCATATATTTGTTAATTAATGTATAGCATTTATTTAACACTGTCTTATGAAAAATTCTGAAGAACATTAAACATCAGGGCATTGATGATGATTTGATCTAGCAAACCTCTAGCTGATACTGAACAAAAGTAGGGCTTTCCACAATCTGTGTAATTAAAATGTGTCCATCGCTGAATTTACATATGGTATTTTCATTTAACCTTTGTTCAGGTAGTTAATGTTAAATTATCACTAAGAATCATAACAATAGCATTACAAGTAAGAATTTATCTTAGGTTGTCAACAAATTGTTCTACAGTACACACTGTATGTGTCTGTGCTTAGTAACAAAAGTTGTTTTCTGTGTGATTTAAACCTGTAGTTGCTACATGTAAATACATTTAGTAGTGACTGCATCGTTTAAAATGACTCATATGATGCATTACTGTTGTACACTGGAAAAATTAACTGGCACTGAAGATACATATCAGTAATATATTCAGTCAGCCTTAAGGGAAATAAAGTGAGGCTTATGATCACTGTAGTAGGCCTCTAGGGCACCCGCACATTGCACAAGTTGTGGTACATTGGTATAAATGTGATCTATTAGTGTTCGATAGTCAGTAGTATACTGGTTAATCAACTGTGTGTATCCTCTGTCTGTTATCAGATATTTGTTGAGAGCCCTTTTTTCGGTAGTATCCTGCATTAGATTAACATTGAAATCCCTAAGCAGGACAGTAGGAACAGTAGCTTCTGTCAGTCAGCACTGAGTTATGCAGATGAGTAAGGGCATCAATTAACTCTGAAATTGTAGTATTAGTTTTTGAGCGGTAGATACCAACAACATGAATATTTGGAATTGGATGGTTTAGAACCATAACAGTAATTTCTACATTTTTTAAGTTGAACCTCTTTGGAATTTCAATACAATTCAAATCATTCTTAATGTATACAGCAGTTCCATAGCAATTTCTTATGTGAGACTGATTGAAGTCATTTCTATAAAGTGTAAATCCACTAAGGCTATATGTATCATCCCTATCAGACAAGCAAAGCTTTGTTTCAACAAAAATGTTCACATTAGCTTTCTGAATGTTGTAATCACTTCGTACATCATCTATGTTTAGGTGGAGAGATCTAACATTCTGAAACAAAATTACCTTTGTTTAGGGTGAATCCACAGTCTGTATTAGTGCTAATGGCACAACGCTCCTTTCTGTTCTCAGTTTGATCATTTCCTTTTTAACTTTCTCACTAACGTTTATTTTGTTTTCATTTAACATTAGAACATGTAGTGCAGAACTGTATCTTACTCGGCTCAAGCCAACATAATGCATGTGCTCCCTTGTGGATGCTGGAAAGTTAACAACTGCTTCATCTAATGTGTCACCTTGACAACGGTGAATAGTCTTAGCAGCAGCAGGCCTAAGTGGAAATTGTCGCCGAAGAACTTGCACTTTATTTTTTTTATTGATTTGGAATTGTCTTGTTACTTCTAAGACTGGTGTCCAGCTTTTATTTATGTTTACTCTGTACAAATGTGCATTTTCCCTACGCTGTTTTCTCCCTATATCAGGATGTGGAAAAGATACCCAAATAATACTTGGTCTGGTGGAATTTTGCACTCTGTAGTCAATATTCTCTATTACACACTCTGCACCATTAGTGAGTCCATCAGTCACATCAATATTAGTTGTCAGATCATATTTAGCTTTTGTTGCTACTGACACTAGTGAATGTAAACCCAATGTCTTAGTTGGATCATCTGAGATTTTGTTTTTCATTTGTTTCTTAAGATCATAAGAAATGTCCCCAACTATAATGTCTACAGCCTTGATCTGAGCTTTATCAGTTTTTGAGATTGTATACAGAGCATAGTTGTGAGCATCTACCGATGCATTAGTTGTAAATAAATGTGTCGTGTTCATAGGATAAGTATCTTCTTCAGGCCCTATATTCAGAAGTCTTTGCTTTAAAATAGCTATATCTTCTTCAGAGTGCTTTCCCTCTCTCAAGCGATTGAGTAGTTCAGCAAATTCTTTGTCATCTTTCTGTCGCATTTTTTCTGTCAGTTCAAACAGGGTGAAGTACTCTGTCCAAATGTTACTTGCCAGAACATTGTAGCCCATTTGACAATTTTCAAATATCTACTTATCAAAAACTGGTTTTAACTGGAAAAGATCTCCAACTGTTATCAAGCTTACTCCACCAAATGGCTCTTTATTTCCCATTATTTGTTGTAATCTTAAATTCAAAAAGTTGAACATGCCACTTCCTACCATAGAGATCTCATCAATGAATATAACCTTTAGCTTCTTCAGTTGTGTTCTAAGGGTGTTTAATCTATCGCTGTCCAGTGCACAGTACTCAAAACCTCTATTGGCAGGTATCTTAAAAGCAGCATGTAATGTATTGCCTTTTGTATTGAATGCTGCTTTCCCAGTGGGAGCTGTTTTACAACTTTGACATCATCTGGATTTTGTCCTGCAACACTATTCAGATATCTTATCAGTGCTTCATATAACCCATTGGTCACCGTACTTTTGCCAACTCCAGCACCTCCACTTAAGAACAATCTTAGAGGGTCATCTTTAGTTTTAATTGAATGCAAGACATGATAAAAAAAACTGCCTTTGTTTTTCATTCAATGAGCGAACAAGTGCATAATAATAATCATCAGACATTCTCCTCATCACTATTTCTAGGGAAGATCCCAATATCATCAAGCAAATCATACTGGCTATGCTGCTTGCTTTTACCAGGGTCAAAGCAACCAAAACATTCACTAGGCTGGTCTTTAACAGCACAATCCTGCTTATTGATGTGCTCGGTATTTGGAGCAACAGTGTCAAAGTTCTCCCATTCAAAATTATGCATATCCTCCTCTGCTTTATCTAGTATTTCTGAATGGTATTCATACTGCTGCCTGTTACTGAGGATATCATCCTTAACCTGTTTGAATCGTTCTTGGTAAGTTTGACAATCTCTTATTAAATCAGTGGTTTCTTTTCGCCATGATGTATAAAGCATAAGTTGCTCTCTATAATGGTTTTGTGGGTCCTTATCTTTATGGTACCTGACAGATCAGATAATTTTAGGTTTCTTTCGTTTTACTAGTTTCATACCACCTTTTAGTTTGTATTCACTTGGCTCATATTCAGTTTCAGAGTCGGTGACATCAATATTATTAGGGTCATCATCAGTGTTGTCATCAAAATTACATATAGTTTCTTGCATGAAGTCATCAAGACGTGTAACTGATGGTTCACTAGAATGTGTGCTACATGTATCTGCATGTTCATCTTTAACATAGTAAAACCATGCAACAAAGTCAGCCAAACACAGCTTTTCTAATTGTTTTGGCCTCCTTTGATAGTGTTTAATGATGTTGTCAGCTTCTATGTCAGGTGAATTGTCAGGCAACTCCTTAAGTTTATCCATTTTTTTCAACAAGAAGGTCCTTTCATCAAGAGGTGAGGTGCTGATAAACTGAAAATCACGCGTGGATCTTCTCATTGGCATTTGTAATACAAGATACACAGCTTCTTGAGCACTGATTTCAACTGCATTTAGAAATTTGTTTCCAATATGCCTGACTCTATTTGTAATATCATTGTTACCAGATTTTGCTTCTTCACTTGCTTTTTCTAGAAGTCTGCTCATACCTCTTTGGCCTTTTGTAATGTAAGAGAGAATGTATGTAGCACATGCATAAGGATCTAGTACATATTGAATGTCCATGTTGGCTTGCCAGGCTTTGAGCAAATTAGTGTTATAACTGTTTAATTCTTATTTCTGAAGGTGCCCTTTTCAAAAATAATGTGTCACGCTTTAAAGTATTTCTTATAGCTAAGATGTAACTTTCTTCGGTTAGGTGTAATTTGTTAAGAAAATCTTCAAATGTGATGTCTTCTCCATACTTCATGCTGTCTAAAACCTCTCTTATTTTTTCAGCATTTTGTTTTACCTTTTTCTGTATTTCTTCATCAAAGCAGGAATTTTCAACAGGTGTTAAAATCATTGTCCTTGGCATTGGTGGCAGTGGGAAGTTAAATCTACATATTTTATGCCCTGCTCTCTTACATGTTTTGGCATGCCTGTGCATTTGCAAGTTCACAAGATCTTCCATTTCACTTGAACTGTCTGGTTTTTGGCAGGTGATATACTCATCAACAAAAGCGACAATTTCTTCATTTGGATTTTTTTCATACTTTGGAGCTTGCTTAACCCAAAATAAACCATGAATATGTGGGCTTCCTCTTTGTTGAAACCTAACTCTATAAAAATAATCCACTATTTCTCCCACTGGCATTACACTGCTTTTTAAGACATCACGACTAAACAACTGGACCATGTGGTCAAAGTTTCTTGCACAAGTGACAGGATCTTTTTGTATAAGATCTGATTTTTGTTCCCACGTCATTTGTTTGATCTCATCATCAGTGTAATCTTTTTTCTCTACAATTTTACCTAACGTTTTGAGAAGACGAGTCCACCTTGTTTCAGCAGCTGAAAAAGAGCAAAACCATGTAGGGTTGCCTAGTTGACGAATCATAGCAAACAAGTCTTTTTTGCACTTTTCAAAATAAGGTGGTGACCCTCTAACATTTTTTAAAACTCTGAAACCTTCATCAAGATGAACAAGCTTGTTAAGATAATCCTCTGACTTCAAGTCACCAGCAGTATAGTTTTTCCCCTTTGTTTTACACTTTCTGAGAGAAATAGAAGCAGTATCTTGAATTTGCTTGATTTGCAGTTTTTTTAGCTTATAAAATATGTTTGGCACAGACATTGCAACTCTTCTATCCTGACACCTTAACTCCCATTTGCAAACTGTACTATAAGGTACAGGGATCTTTCTTTCCTTATTGTCAGGTCTTCGTTTACCACAGAATATTGTCGGGAATGATAGATATTCAGAGTATTTATCCATAAAAACTCCTAATGGTTTGTTTTCTTCTCCTGGTGCAAAAGAGATAATTCTATCTGCATTTTCTGCTATGTCTGCTTCCTGTAATAGTGTGTCTGTAACCCCTGAAGGGCGTTCATCAACTTCACACCAGCCATCACTATCACCTTTTTCATTCCCCGTATTATCTACATGAGTAGTGGAAACACTGCTTTGGCAATCTTGTGTTTCATCTTTTTCAACAGCTTCATAAGTTTGCAAATCACCACTTGACGTGTCAGGGTTTTGGAAAAACTCACTCCATTCTTCATGGGTACTAGACTGCAAACGGATGTTATCTAGCTATGCATTTTGCACTTCTATACCTTCACTTTTAAATAAATCACTTGTGTCTACAAGATATTTGGCTGCATCTAACACTTTCTTAGGTCTAACATTCTGAAACTGATAATGATGCGTATAGCTGAGACGTCTTTTAAGTTTTATTGGAATGGTCTGTGATTCATTCATGAGCCTTGGCAGGCAGTGCACTGTTGAATTTACATCACTTGGTACATTGACAATATTTCCATGAATAGACAACTGGCCACCTCTTGGTAGTTCACGGATTTGCATGAATGGGATACGAGGAGATATCAGCCGTTCTTCTAATGGTGTCAAATTTAACAATTCAGGTTTCTTAGGAAAATTCATTTTATTGCTTTTAGAACAGATGGGCAACTTGCCTTTCTTTAGATTTGAGTCACAAGTTATGCAAATCCATTCAGTATTGTTTACACTTTTTAAGCCAGTGACACAAGACTTGACAACATCTTGTGAACATGCCTTGTACTTGTTAGAGTCACATTTCACTACTGAGGACCTGTACCACAACTGGTCACAACAGGTACAAATGTATTCTGGGCCACATTTAATGTTATTGTGAAATAACATTAAATGTATCATGGAAATTACATTGTCTTCATTTTTTTGTGGTTTCGATGGATTTTGCACATTTTGAAATAGCATTTCAGCAGGTGGTGCAGTTGCATGTAAATTGGCAACTGTTTTCCTTGTTTTAGCATTTTTATTTGTCTGTTTGCTACACGTGTGTTCTGGACTTTTTGCTTTTTGCTCTCTGCTTTCATTTAGTTTGTTTTTGAATTTCCCTTATGTGCTCTGGATTCTCTGCTTTCCGTTTTCTAAAGGACTGTTTGCCAATTTCCCTTACATGTTCTGGGTTGGCCATTTTTCTTTTTTTGGCAGCTCTTCTCTTTTCCTCCCTAGTTTTTTCAATATTGTTGCAGTATCTTTTTTTGTCTGAGACTTTCATTCTCTTTTTTTCTGAATTCTGCATCAGCTCTTCTCTTTTTCATATACTCCTTGCGTTTTTCATTTTTATCAATAACAACCTTGTCTCCCACTGAAATTTGACTACACTGTTTATCATTCAACTCAGAACTTCTTTTTTCTACTGTAGACACATAATGCATTTCACCAATGTACCCAATGTATATGTTTGTGCATCCTCGTGTCATATTTCCTGGTTGAACAACAGTAATAGAAATGAAAGTTTCATTTGATTCAGCAATGTGAATTGATAAATTGAGACAATTTGCCACTGCTTGAATAATAATTGCATCAGCCCATGTTCCCTGACATGACATGTTATTCAAATAATACTGCCAAGAAGACTCTGTATTACTCTCTATAAACTGTTCAGGGCATTGTTCTAAATACTGAACACCAAGGGTGCGCACATGAAAATGGTTATTGGGATTGCCAAAGAGTTGATGTGATACAGCTCGAAAAAAGCAATCACCTCCTCCTCCGACATCAAGTGCAGTTCTATTTAATGAGGACAACCAAGATTCTAGTAGTGAAACAGCTGAACTGGTAACTGATGAATTAGTATTGACACTGCATTGATGTGATGGACCTGGGTTTTTTTCAATGTCACCACTTAGAGAGAGAACCCTATCGGCAACATGATAGGTTTGTAACTGACACTGTTTCAAAACCTTCAGCATTCTCTCATCAACATACATGCAAAATAAAGGTGGCTTCTTGTGCTTAAATGTTCTTAGTCGCACAACAGATCTGTACAAGTTTTGCCTGACAAAGCACTTTTTTGAGGAAAACACACACTTTGATCTTCCAAATCGTTCACTGAAATGATGACAATTATACTCATACAACATAAGTTTTAGCTTAGAAGAATATGGAATAAACTTCTTAAGGTATGATTTGGCAAGATTTCGAGCAATTCTTGTCTTTCTGAATAGGCTGATAACTTTTCTGTAAGGAATCCTGGAGGGTTCCCTTTCACGGTTTCTACTACAAGGTAACGTACACTTAGAAACACGCCTGCCCCTCGACATCACACATTTAATTTCTGCTGTATGCAAAGCATGAGTGGTCATCGGATTATCCTGATCGATACATTCAGTTTTATTTTTGGTATGCTGATCATTCATAGAACTGTTGCACTCGCACGTTTGCTCATGTTTAATATGCTCGTATCTACATGTAATTGACTCAGCAAAGATTTGATTGTATTTGACAATGACTTCCTGGTACTTAGCTTTGATTTGCTGACATTTGGCTTTGATTTGCTGACATTTGGCTTTGACTTGTTGGCATTTGTAACTGCTTTTCTCGCTTTCCATAGGTATGGCATTACCCCAGCGAGCGGGGGATTCAACATACGCTTGGCATTTCTCCTCGCCTTTCGGATTACCCCGGCAAGTGAAGGCTTTTCTCGACCTCTCTGCTCCTGAATACAAATATACACGAGACTGATCATGAACACTTCCATTCATACAGCTATGCATTGCGCTTAATATGAAAGAGAATACCCCAACCTCCTCAAATTGACGGTTCGCAAAGGTTAAACCTGTGTACATGTGCTTCGAAATTTGTCATGTGATTTTACGAGTGGTTACCGAAGACAACCGAACTTCAACTTTCAACCGAATATTAATAAACAAGTCAAATCTAGTAAGCTCTAAAGAAAAGTAGTTATATTTTAAAAATTAAAGGAACAGTGTTTCGAGATACGCTTACATAAACATCTTGTTTCAGCTTCTTACCTGTGTTCTGTGTACATGTAGCTTGCGAAAAGCCCCGGTGCAAAACGATCGACTCATGATGACCTTCCTCAAAACAAGAACATCTTGTTTCAGCTTGTGGCTCCATTTGCAGATGAATGAACACAGTGTGAGCTCTAAGTTTTAAAAAAAGGTAATGTCGAGTATCTGAAAATTCCACGAATAATACTCACTAACAACTACCTCACTGGCAATTGTTCGGTGAAGGACAACTTCGAGATCGTACGGAATCGAGCCCGCTGTGTTATCAGCAGTTCAATTTATTGTGATGTTGAATGTTGAAATATGCCGTTCAACATGTTGAACGTTGTTGAACGAAAATAGAGCACGGCTCTATTCCGTTCAACAAGTTGCCGCCTCAAGTCGCAACAATGTTCAACATTTGTTGATCAACAAAAGTTGAACGATGTTGAACCATGTATCATTCGCTTTACTCCCCCAAGTTCATAGTAATCAATTTCATGTAAAATTTCAGACTCGAAGAATGTTGCTTTTTAGTCTAGTTGTTATTTTATTCTACTTTCCATAAGAACTTGTTGTAGAACAAAATTTAGTTTGATCACATCAAGTGATGTAAGTAAGGCAAGAAATAAATACACCGTAATCAAATATTAAAGTGTAACTTGTAATGCCCCATAAAAAGATTCAAAAGGCAGTAACAATGGCGGTCTTTCCTTTGGTTAATTTTGTGGCGCATACACTAAACGCTTGAAAACAAAAAAGATCAAAAAAGAAATCAGCTGACCGAGTGCATTGACTTTAAAATGATTTTGCAATGTGGGACAGTTACTAACAATGGCAGCCTTTTCTTTGGTTAATTTTGTGCAGCACGCACTAAACGCTTGAAAACGAAAAAGATCGAAAAAAGAAAATGGCTAACTGAGTGCGTTGACTTTGAAATGATTTTTCGATGTGGGACAGTTACCAGCCCTTTCTTTACTTAATCTTGTGCAGCGCGCACTAAACGCTTGAAAATGAAAAAGATCAAAACAAGAAATCAGCTGACCGAGTGCATTGACTATGAAATGATTTTGCAATGTGGGACAGTTAATAACAATGGTGGCCTTTTCTTTGGTTAATTTTGTGCAGCGCGCACTAAACTCTTGAAAACGAAAAAGATCGAAAAAATAACTGGTGACCTAAATGCAGCTAACATAAAGTAGTTCTGCTCTTTAATACATCTTTCTTTGTCTAGTGTCTGTCTTACTGCTCCATTTCTCGTTATATTTTTGCGAATGGTTTGTTTAAGCAAACCCACTTGAAAGGCAATATTTTTGTGGGAAGAAAAAGATAAAATTGTTATTGTCTAGTAAAGTGAAAAACTGTGATCTCGGGCTTAAAAAAGATTTTCAAGACCTGGGTCATAATTAATCACTGTAATACAATTCAAAGCTCAAAACTGTCACAGCTAACTAAAAAGATGTGAACTTGAGGTTTCTAAAAATACAATGCTTGTAAAATACTAAGAAAGCGTTCATGGTGAAGGTGCAACCAGATCTTCTGTGCCAGGCTTGCATACATACATACATACATACACGCATATATACATAATCTTTATTTATACACGATATATTTAAAGCAGTATAGCTTGTGGGGTCGAAAAAATAACTGTCTAATCTCACGGTAGAGGTACTGCTGCCGTTCTTGGCTCAACCCTGCTGGATTGAGTTTGGCTGGAAGTCGTGCGGCCGGGGGAAGGATTCCGTGATTTTTTAACAGCATCATGGAATGTTCTTGAGACGTGCTACTCTCTTTAAAATAAACTATACCGGGTTTGTCCTTTGAAAATCTAAAGTGGTGATAGTTCTTGATGTTTGGTACCCTTTTAAAGAATTGTTCAAGAAATGAAGACCATTCATAGACCGGCACAATAACTGTTCCATCATGTGTACCAACAAGTTGTGGTTTGTTGACCCCAGTGCTCGACGACTCCAGCATGTTAGCAAATTCATATATTGACGATATGTAATTCAGTTTGAAAGATCTCTTGATGTCACAGAAGCAATTGATATACTAAGGAAAAATGACCTTAGCCTACTGCATTAATACGATACTATGAATGATCAAGAAAATGACGATGTACAGTCACAAATACAAGATGATCTAAACAATACTGAATTATTTCATAACCAACTATCAGAACATCTTGTTCCACCAAATGTATCAAATGAACAACCTCTGGAGGTACAATAACATCATACACTCGGCCATTAGACATTTCTGATGACGACCTTCATCAAAGTGTATGATCATTAAATACTCAGCAGCGCTATGCATATGACAAAGTGCTTTCCTGGTGTAGAAACAAAGTTAAAAACTTGAATAGCTTGAAACAAATCGAAGTACAACCAATCCATATGTTCTTAACAGGAGGTGGAGGTGCTGGCAAATCACATCTAATTAACTCAATATACCATACTGTTACAAAAACATTTAGACATGGAATAAGTAATCCTGAGAAACCAACTGTATTGCTGATGGCTCCAACAGGTGTTCCAGCCATAAACATTAATGGTACTACAATACATACTGCATTAGCAATGAACCAACCTGAGGCGAACATAGACAAGGCATACATGTATACAATCCATTATACCATATACAATCCATACACAATCCTCGTATAAAACAAAACACTGACATCTCAACTCTAGCAAGACAAGATTAAAAGAGCTGGGCCACCGCTTACAAACATACTACTACAGTTAGACGGAGGCCAGAAAAACCTGCCCAAAAAAACCTTTTGGGGAAAAATACGTCAGGAAATCTGGGTAGGAACCATGACCCAAACTCTATGCAGTTAGCAGCCCATCCTACAAGGCTTTACAATTCACACAAGATAAAACTATAAACAAAATTGGCATCAGCCAAAGGTCGACGGTTGGTTCCAAAGGCCTAGATGGATACCATGGGTTATACTCCCTCTTATATACCACTGTGTCATTACCCATGACGCTCGGGCCTAATGCCCAGGCGTTGTCGTATCATGTGCCGACAAAATATTTATTTTAAAAATGGTCCTGTAGGGCCAAGAGGGCTGTTGTTAAATCTTTGATCGATCGTGCAAAAACCATCCCATCTTCTAGTGATCAACGGTCAAAGGAAATGAAGCACGTAACAGCAGCACTGGTGGCGAATGGTTACCCAAAGCGAACAGTACCAAATGCAATTGTTTCGCTGCTATTGTTGTCTTTTGTGGTTTTGAATACGGAAGGTCTCAAATATACACGACTGAAAAAGCACGAATGTAGAAATGCACGCAATACATCATGAACGCCTTAAAGTGCCTATGAAGTAAATTTTTTTTTACGCATAATTTTGTAGCTTATTATGTCCTTATTACGAAATGACAAAAGAACTTTCACGAAAAGAAAAGTAAATCCACTTTTTGGTTGCTCAAAGTCCCTCAAATAGTGTCTCCGGAAACTGGGAACGAGTTTACCACTGATGACGTAGTTGGTGGTTCCATAACCTGCATAGCAAGCGTTCCTGTGCGTTTTTAGCAAGGGGAGGGGGGAGGAGAGAAAGGAACGCTTGCATCCAACCATTGTGAATCTCAAATACGCCCCCTAGGTGTTGCACGCTTCAGTGACTTTGACGAAATGACAACTGTTGAAAAATACCCAATCAAAATTTGGCTGAAGGAATACCGGCGGAAGTAAACAAACGATCATTCCATGTGAATCTTCTTTCAAAAAGCTACACGGGAGTTTAAAGGTTTTTCACAAGTCGAAGATACTGATCTCCAAATCGCGTTGAAAATTCATGGCACCGTCATCTGCAAAATGTAGAATTTGCAGCTGCGACTTTAAGATCCAGTTCGGAACGACTGCTGGGAAGGATCAGCACAGGTCCTCTGAAAATTTGTTTTTGCCTTGGAAGAGACAACAATCTTTTGGGACAATTCTTGCAGAAATTATTAATTCAGTCGTCGGCCTTCACGTTCCGAATGATCCTTCTAGGTATTCAAGTAGGGTTTGCAATAAATGCGCCCGCAAAATAAGAAACCTTGGGCACATATACGGCGAAGTCAAGTCATCGCTAGAAGAGCAAAATATTAATTTGTCGACCCCGAACAAAGAAAACGTTGCTCCTACAAAGCGCCTTCTCAACACGCCGCAGGGAAATAGCCCATGTTGTAAGGCTGTTCACGTTAATTCCCCCGCAAGCAAACTTTCATCGCGCAAATGTTGACTTCTGCTAGATGGGAGATAACCGATGAAGAACGACTAGATGCCGCTCTACATGTGGAAAATGTGCCAGATGAAGGGGATTTGCAAGTAAAAGTTGCCTTTGTCGCGAACAGTGATTTGATCGCAAGAATTCCGCGCGACATGCCAAGCAAATTGCTAGTAAAGCAACTCGTGTTGAAGAACTGGAAATCTGCTTCAAGCACAATATTACAGCACAAGGAGCTTCTCGAAGAAGTCCAAGACAAAATCCTCAAAGAGATGTCGAAGGGAAAAGCAAAGACAGCCCTACACGGACTCCTGATGTGGTTTTTGTGGTCGCATTGCATTATCAAAGCCTCCAAATTATAGTTTTGCTCTTACAAGCATGTCTTTTAGAGATTTTCCTCTTTTGTAAGATATGATCGGAGGATTTTTAAAGATAGTTTTCAGCAGAGGCTGGTTTTCTATGAAACTCCAGTGTTTCATCGCAATTTGTTTAAGTTTCTGTACCGCAGGGTGGTATGTCGTGACAAAAGGCAATATTCTCTCGGCAGTATTATGTTTTTGCGGTTTAAGAGCCGATTGTCTTGAGTCAAAGGTAACCTCTGACAGGGAACTTTCTATATATTTCTTTGGACACCCGCATGCTTCGAGGCGTCTTGTAAAGTTTGCAAGGCACTCTTCAAATGTTGTTTTTGAAGAGTTTGTTCTAAGCAGTCTTATTGCTTCGCCTTTGATAACAACAATTGAGCCTTTCTTTGCGACTGCAAGAAGTTGAAATATCAGGCCCTTACCAAAGCCTGTTGGCAAAATTCCTAGTAGATCTCCTCCCCGCATTAACTGTAATATTGCAGATTTCTGTTCTTCCTTCATATCTCTATCAAAACCCTTCTGGGCCAAGAAATCGAGAGCTCTCTGTAAATCTTCCTCGTCATTCACCATCTTGAAATAGTCAATGGCCAGCAAGAGTTGCGTTTCAATCATCTGTCCAATTTTGAACCAATCAGAGGCTCCGTTGGCTGGTGAACGGAGAATTTGAGATTCACAATGGTTGGATGCAAGCGTTTTCTTCTCTCCTCCCCCCCTCTCCCCCTCGCTTCATTTTTTGCGCTCTCCCCATTTTTCGCGCAGTCAAAATTTGTTCGCTCGCCGATCCTGGGTTTTCCTTTTGCTAAAAACGCACAGGAACGCTTGCTATGCAGGCTAGTGGTTCCAGCGCTTTGTTTACACCTGGTTTTTGTGTGCTGCATAGTAAGAATCTCTCCGTCGAAGTACCCTATTTGCATTGATTTCATGGGTTTCAACGTAACTATGTCTGAGAGTGACGATCACAAATCATCTTCCACATCTATGTCAAGCGATGAGCAGTCGTCTAGTAGCGAATCTTCGAAAGAAATGGAGGTTCTTGGACAAGTCCAATCTTACACGGACGAACCGCTAGCTCACATGAGTGATGAAGATGAGCACGCTGAAGAAGACCAGGATGGTCTTTCTCCAGCAGTGTTAAGGTCTAGATTGGAAAGAGAAGAACCTGTAAACGAATGGTGAGTGTTCTCTTTAATTCTCCAGATGAACCCTTGGTTGAATCAGCTTGAAGCGATGGATTTTGGTTCTTCGCACCTTTCAAGCTACATTATACTTACATTTTGTATTTGTTTTGCAAAGTGCAAATGTGCAGAATGTACAATTGAGAATCTTTCCGACGCTGTAGAATATAGATGCTGCCGAGAGATTGCTCAAGTAAGGCAAAAACTAATTTTCAATGGAAGTATCGAATGAATTAGCTGCATTACAAGACATGACGACTACTCTGCCATGACGAATCGAAGTGTTCTCACACACGTGGAGCCTTTGCTGCGAGATCAAAATGGAAGAGGTTACCGCCGCTGCGATGGACAAACACAAAATCAGTGAGTATTAACCTATCAGGTCATGAACGTCCTAGCTAATATTGATGGGAATGTGCTGTTCGCAAAGAAATGTTGGCTTTGAAGTGATGTGTGAAGTTCCCTTTTGCTAAAATTATGCAGGCTTCCCCGAGAGGGAGGACACGGGGCTGATGTGGGGACTTTGTGAATTGTGCATTTCAAAGTTCTTGTACTTCCCCAATTTTAAAGTCCCCAGTATTTGGCGAAGCCAAGCACCCCCCGCGACTGGATTTGAAGATGCACTTCAGAACTTTATTGAACAGTTAGCAAACACTCGGACTATGCATGAAAATTGAACTTTAATTCTTTTTAATGCTAGTACATAAGCTGCCCGAAGTCTGGGGAAAATTTCAACTTTTCTTTCCATCCTGAATTCCCCAGGTTCTGGTTTAAATCTATCCGGACTGATGAAGAACAATGGAAACACCATAACTATCATGATGATTCATGACCTTTAACCTTTAACAGTGACCTCTATGAATAATCATATATACACAGGCGAATTTCAAAGTTGCTTATGCCTACAAAAATACGTACAAATTTTTGACGGATGGTCCGTTTGATAGACAAAAAACAATGGATATTATAACATACCTTCTTCTTGTCCTCCGCCATCTCGCCATCGATCAAGCGAACAATTGATCGCTCCTAATCTCCTCACGGTTGAACAGAAGCAAAGTCCACATATTCTTTCTGAGAGTAGGGCATTCATAAATCTAAGTCGTAACATTTCCCCCACCACAAGGGCAGAAATTTGTTGCAAAGTTCCCATATCCCCCCACATCAGCCCCCCCCCCCCCCAGGGAAGCCGATGACAAGTGCATTATGCGAAGTCAGGATTCCCCCGGGACTTCGGTTTATCCTGTTATTTTTTTTGTTCAAATGGTGTAACCAGTAGCATGCAAGTCTAATAATCACAAACCTCTCGAATGTATTGTAGCTCATGTGGCTCGTTGTAGTTTCTTTATCACCTTTTCGGACAAATGTCATGTTCCAAAGATATCAGTTAGGGAAATCTAGAAAGAAGCAACACTGTGTTGTTTGATTTTCCTTGATTGTCAGGATGGGGTATAAAGTATTCTCAGCTTTCATATAAATTTTTTTGATTATCTTTCATTAGATTTCTGAGAGCAGTGGTGTAAAGGTGGTTTGTCAGATGGATATGTGGATATTTGGGATGGGACATTCTCAAACTCATTAATAATTCATCAAGCTAAAACAAAGAAAATCACAACCGTGAAGGAGGTTTTGATACCCGGTCTTAATTAGCATAGATTTTGACGATTTTACCTCTTGATTTTCTCCTTAGTTTTTGCTTCGATTGAGAAGATATATCAAACACTCGAGACAGTGTTTCATCGGCTATCCAAACACCTCGAATTTCGTCAAAAATACTGAGCTTGGCATCGTATTTTCAACTCTCTTCTCGGTGTTTGGATATCCCGATGAAACATTGTCGCTCTTGTTTGATATATTACATACAAGACCTCTTCCAGCATGCGTTTATCATGACATTCGCCCAAAATTCCAGTCAACCCAAGTACATGGATATCAGTCTGCAGAACAGCGCAACTAGCACTTGCTTATAACATCAGACAACTGTGCAATATTTAAAGTAGAATTTTGGGGAATTTTTTAATTTCAATTGTCAGTTTAATATTTGACAAGTCAGTTATTGTTGTTAATTTTATTGACATTACAAGTTGAAAGTCATGAGTTTTTAATATTGTAATTTTCTGCAAGTATCTGCAACTTGCATGTGAACAATTTATGTATGATTTCAAACAAAAACTTTTCTATCTACAGTTTATTGTAATACTAAGAAGTGTTGTAAATAGCAAAAATACCTCTTTGTTTGCAAGGATTAGTGTATTAAATTATTCATTTTAACAAGCAATTGTAAATAAATTGGGAAAATTCAAAAAGATGCGTAAAATGCAGTTAGATTGAAAGTTGAATTGGTCTGCTCAGTGACTTGGCCTTTGGATGGGAGCGAGGCTTGAGTTGACCTTGTTTTGATACAGACATCGCTGTTTCTGCTGTGTAAAAAAAGCTGTTTTGATGCTAACTAGGTGCATTCAACCACTAATATAGATGCTTTAAAACATATGTACACACGTGTTATTAGTAAGAACTTGTATAAAAGAAATAATTTATTTAACAATCGATTTATTCGTCTTCAGACTTCTAGTATGTGTGCACCACGTGTACAGCTTTTTTATTAGGGACCTTAAGATTGAGGTTTACCATTAAAAACGTCAAACGGCAAACCTCTAGGAATCACGTGACCAGGCGCTGAACTCACGTTTGACGTTTTCAACGCACGTTTTCGATGGCAACAGGTAGGGTTTGACGTTCGTGATTTCCCTCAAGAATTCTTTGCTTTTTATTTCAATTATCTCACGTAGTAACGCTACAGATATATAACGCAGTTATTTGTCTGGAGTTAGGGAGGAAATTAAGTTGAAAGAGTGCATGTTGAACGTTTTGTCTTCTTTGCAAAAACAACCATTTGCATAGGTAGCAAATCCAATATGGCGGCGATAAATACCGAACATGTGTTTTTACTCCTTGATGGTCATAAAGAGCTTAAAGTCAATTTTTCTCTTGCGTTTAGACTCCAGCAGCACCATGGCTTTTAGGTGGCCTAGTGTGAAGGAGGACATAGCCCTCGCAACGGAGGTTGCAAGAGAAAGGCCTGTAAAGCCCATCGAGTGGGACAAGATTGCAGAGTCGCTAAGTAAACTGTTCTCAAGTGATGAGAAAAAGGTGTCTTTAAAGGGAAGAGGATGCCGCGAAAGGATGGACAGGATACTTACAAAATACAAGGAAGAAGATGCCAAATCTCTGAAGAGGTACGAACTAATTATTTTGAATTCAAAATAGTCATCGAAAACACTGCTAAAACCTAATAACTCTTCTGAGTGGGAGTCTGAGTGGGTTTAATTATGCTGTCATGAAATTCCTGGAACTACATGAGCTTAATGAGCTTAAAGCACCAGAAGATGGCTTGCAGCTGTCAGCAGTTCAGTTGGAGGTTTTTTTTTTCTGAATGTCTTGTATCCTTAATTAAAACTATGATTCTGACAGCAATGAAACCACATGTACTTTGAAAATTCTATAGAAACAAAATTACAACCCTAATCCGACAAAGTAAGAAGCTCTATTATCATACATACTTTACACAACACATGAACGATATGAAGAAAACATGGACTGGAATCAACGAGATAATGAACCGCAACAAAAGGAAATCAAAACCCATTGTTGGTCTTAAGCGATTGAATGGAAATGGCGTGACGCGCAACACAGCGGAACTTCCGAACGTGCTAAATGATTTCTTTTCTACAGTTGGCCAAAAGCTAGCGGCAAATGTACCAGATAGCAATTGTCACTACCGCGAATACTTAGCTAGTACAAATTTCACCAGTTCCTTTTACTTTGAACCGGTCATTTCGTCTGACATAGAGCTAGAAATCTCGCTTCTACAATCTAAAAAGGCTTATGGGCTATACTCATGTCCTATTCGCGTTTTGAAATGCGCAAAGAACGTACTTTCACCTCCCTTAGCCGAGCTTATCAACCTCTCTGTTCAAACTGGAAAGTATCCTTCCAAGTTAAAACACGCAAAAATTATCCCGGTATACAAAGGTGACGATGAGACCGACCCTAGCAACTACCGTCCTATTTCGTTACTTTCCGTCTTTAACAGGATTTTTGAAAAAATTATGTACAACCGATTAAAATCATACATCGAAGATAATGAACTTTTATATAAAGCCCAGTATGGCTTTAGAGAGACATTTTCCACTCAGCATGCAATTTTGGACATTGTGAGTATGATACAAACAAATATGGACAAAAAAATGTTTACATGTGGCATTTTTCTGGACTTTAAGAAAGCGTTCGATACGGTCAATCACATTATTTTACTTGATAAATTGCACCATTATGGGATTAGAGGTATTGTACATGAGTGGTTTACGTCGTACTTAGCTAATCGAACACAAACAACACACATTGACAATGACCATATTTCATCCAAGAAGAACTCGATAACTGGAGTTCCACAAGGGTCTGTTCTAGGTCCTTTACTTTTCCTGATTTATATCAACGACATTTATCTATGTAGCAATAAACTTGGCTTTTATCTATTTGCTGATGACACAAACCTATTATATGCTGACAAGGACCTGAATACCCTGGAAACCGTTGTTAACAATGAACTAAATAGTGTCTGTAACTGGCTTAATGCTAATAAACTAACCATTAATGCAAAGAAATCAAACTTTGTCATCTTTAGGCCAGCACAAAAAAGAATTAATCATCAGCCGTGTATCAGAATTCCGGATAAGAAAAATAATGGATTCGCGCTTCTTGAATGCAAAGATTATGTAAAATTTTTAGGAGTACTGATTGACAAAAACCTAACCTGGAGGCCTCATATTGATCATATCGCCTCGAAGATTAGCAAAATAATAGGTATAATTGCCAGGCTGAGGCACCATGTTCCATTAAATACCCTCCTTCAAATTTACCGTTCGCTGATATTTCCCTACACGCTCTACGGTATACTTGCTTGGGGTCAGGCTTCTCAGTGTGAATTAAAAAAGATTCTCACTCTGCAAAAGCGCGCACTCCGCCTAATTTTCTTTGCCAGTAATAGATCCCATGCCATCCCTCTTTTTGTTGCTTCCAACATCTTACCTGTTAATATGCTCTACATTGAAACGGTCTCCACCATAATGCATGATGTTTCTACTCATTGTACACCTAAAAATATTCGTGAACTTTTTATACATGCATCTGACGTTCATGCATATAATACACGTTTCTCGGGTGCAGATAATCTTTTTGTACAGAAATCTAGATTGAATATGAAACTTAAGTCATTTCCTGCGTTCGGTACGAGATTGTGGAACTGTGTACACCCAGATTGGCGTAAGCTCACGAAAAGAGCATTTAAAAGAAAGATTCATAAGTTGCTTCTAACTGTACTTGAGATTGAGGACTATTATGTTGATGCCCATTCTGTAATATTGAATTTAAACAATTATTACACCCTATAGCTATTAATTTCGCATGTAGTCGTACTTTTTACTTTACACATTTTAATTTGCTTTACCCTTGTATTGTTTTTGTACGTGTATCTATTTAGCAACTGTATCAATTCACTTTTTGCACAGTAAATATATATTGTAAATAGTACAACCCGCCTAGATTAGCTCTGCTATAAGCGGGTTTGTAATCCTTTAAACTATAGACTCAATAATACTAAATGGTTAATAAATGGTTAATAAATGGTCATTTAAGTGACAGATTAGACCAAATCCTGATGTAGCTGATATGAACAGAATAGCTGACAAAATAATATTATTATTTGAAATAACTGGTTATCCTTGCAATGTGATTGGCTCTCAGTGGTGCGATTTATTCGCGAATCGCACTATCTTTTGTTCTAAATCACATATTTTTCTCAGTCAATGAGAGTGGGACACTAAAACAAAACAAACCAATCACATTGTAGGAAAATGAAAGACCAAAAAGCCATTGTTTGGCAAATTTGGCTTTAAATTGTGGGATTTCAAAATGGATCTAATAAAGTGGCAATTAAACTTCGGGCCGTAAAATTTTGGTCTGAATCATACTTGTGAGTTTGAAATCAAGCATATGATTTCAGACCAAATTGCACTCCACTCAGTTCAATTACCATTATACATTTAATGAGATGAATAATTTTACACAGCACAAATGAGAACACTGTTTAACGAGGTGTTTTTGAAACCAGTAATTTTCCTCTATCTTTGTTTTATTGATACCCTGTATGTTACATACATGTATATAACTGATACTAGGTCAGGCAGCGAGGAAGAATACAGTGAATTAGAGCAGCTATGTGAAGATATAATAACTTATAGGCGGGACTTGGCAGAGACAAAGGAAAAGGAAAAGGAAGCTAAGAAGAGAAAGGATGAAATTGACAGAAAAAAGGCAGAGGAAATGAGGCAGGCTGCTGTGGAGAGATTAGCAAGTACATAAGTCTTCTATTGCTCTAACTAGGATATGGTGGGATGTGATATATACATTCATTTTGTATAAGGTATAGAATAATATATGACATCAGGGACATCATCAATGACTGGTTTTGTTCATACCTTTTTGGTTGCGCACAAGTAACTGATGTGGACTCTGGCATATCTTCAGAAAGTAATATCTTGTGTGGTGTACCCCAAGGTTATGTTTTGTATCCGGTGTTATTACATCAGTTGTCCCTTCACGAAAGCTAATGTAATGCATTATGATGGACAAAACTCTGACAGTTTGGCTGTTAATTTGTTGCTGTGGAAATTGTTTCTTTAGTAATTAATTAAAGAAATAATTCAAGAAATTAATTAAAGAATGATTGTGACTAGAGACCTTCGGTCTAAGTCTTTTCAGCATCAACCTTCATGTTCCTTTTCTTTGTCAAAAGCAGTGTGTCCAGTGACTTTTTGAATGATGTGCATTTTATGTGCTTATTTTCCTTGGGTAGAACGCAAGCATCGGGGAAGCAGTGAGGAGGACGAGGATTCAATGGATGAAGACTCAGCCAGCACTGCCAGCAGTAGCAGTAAGAAAGGTGTGCAAGGAGATTGTGTTGCAAAAAAGTAGACAAACAAGCAAACAAACAAATAAATAAATATACTCACACCATGCTGGTTTAGGTGACTGACGAATATAATGCTTCCCAACTTTTTTAGGGAATAAATGAAAGCCTTTATGCAGGGGAAAATTAACATTCAGCTGTTTACATTCAAGCACATTCAAGTTGCTTAAGTACTCTAGATACCTAAGTATTAACTAGAGATAGCTAGCTCATTTTTTTCAATGGACCAACTTATGACAGGTTTGACACTGAGTATTCAGTTCTTTAAAACCATTTAATGTGTTTGTTATTCAGTAAAATTGTTTTGATTTATAGATTCTAAAGGGAAAGCTTCAAGAAAGAGAGGGACAAAACTTTCTGCTATTCAAATGCTGGAGAAAAAATATGAAAGGAAATCAGACCTGAAGGAAAGGGAGCTCCAGCTAAAAGCAGAAGAGCTTGAACTCCAGAAGAGGAAGTTTGATGCTGAATCTGATGAAAGAAAGGAGAAACTCAAACTGGAAATAGAAGAGAGAAGAATGTTTTTAAATTTCTTGAAGGATAGGCTGTAATTTATTTGTTATTGATTGTTACTGTTGTTGTTTTCGTAATTTCATGGCCAGGTTGTTTAAAGTATAGACATAGCCGAGCACCGAATTGAAGCTTTTAAATAATTTATGAACTGAAGGTCTTTGCAAAAAGGTTTTTGTCTGACAGTTCCAATTCAACTTCCTTTACAATCAGGTACAAGAATTTGCTTTTTCAAACACGAGAGAGGTAGAATCTTAAGTAAATTTTTAAGTCCTCCTTAGCATTGGTTACCTACATGTAAGGCCTTTGGAACAGAGAAGTGTACTCAAACACTTTCACTCTCCATTGATGCATGAGAGAACACACCAAAAATTGGAAGGCTATTTACTCACTTTAACTCTGTTTTTATTTCATTCTCTTGTTGTATATTGTTAAAGTTTTATAAAATACAAATGT
>OZ026602.1:28252676-28260176 GCA_964020085.1 Micromussa lordhowensis | reverse complement strand
AAATGTTATGATATTTTTATGTAGCCTCTGTAGCCACGTTTTTCTTTTCTCTACTGTAGTATCAAAGAAAAAAACAAAAGAGCCCTATCAAGATGAATGGGTAGGTCAATTTCTATCGTTCTAGTGTAACATACATACATTGATTTATACACCAATAAATTATTTAATCCCGCTCAAAAGGCTTTTGGAAACGGTATTCAAACTAGAAACCGACAGAAAAGATGCATTTGTAAGCTTTTTTAATACATAAAATTGTTTTTTTTTATTTTTATTTTATTGTTCTTTGGGATTATGACCAGAAGAAACTGACAGTGAACGAGTGGGTTGCCGTTGCCTACAAAGAAGGTTTCTACATTGGAAAAGTAGAAAACGTTCTTTCACATAAGGTTCGGATCAATTTCCTGTCAGAGAATGAACAAGGTGCTTTCATCTGGCCTCGAGTCTCGGATAAGCAAGACATTAAGGCCATTTTCATCTTCCGCCGCAATGTCGAAGTCACGCAAGCCGGTAAATGTGCTACTAAATTTAACGTCAAAAATATTAAGTTAATCAAAGACAGATTTCAAGCTTTTTCACTGAAGTATTTCTAAAAAATTAGTTTCCAGCGAACAATGTGAAGTAGACATCTAAACAACAACGCACCTACAACATGTCATTGCCGTTGACCTTGGGTCAACTTCTGATGGGCTCGCTGTCATCAACAAGAACAACAAAGGGTCATGGATAACTGACGTTCTGGCCATGTGCTTTATGTACATTTTTTCAGTGGCAGTCACGAATTTAAATTAAAAGTATTTAATTTACAGCTGCAAATGTCAAGTAAAGGAACAGTTAATTCAGAGCGTGAAATACATTCATTTTGTCCTATTTTAGTAGAATAGTAAATAAATCTTTAAGAGACACTGTACACCCGACCCCTCACCGCCTTTTCTCACACCCACCCTACCACCCACGGGACTGTCTTCTAAACGAACACTTGAGGCTTTTTGTTCGCTTGGCGGGTTCAGCATGTAAACACGTGTGGGTCTATATCAGTATATGACCGGTCCTGATCAACAACTGAAATACTGCCAACAGAAACCGAAAAAACTACAATTAAGTGCCAAAATACTACACATTAATATCTGCGTGACGAGGCAGAGAACCTAAAACCGAGTGGGGACATTGAAAGGGAACGATACTAACAGATATGGAGGAGACTCCAGCTTCCTTTTTCACCTTCGCCGTCCCATTCACACGAAACAACAGAGGTGAGTTTAACATACAGTTTACTTGACATGTATTTCTCTTAATCGATGAATTCAGGACAGAACAGGCCAAACATTTGAAAACGACTTTTTCAATAGCAAAAGCAATCGTCTCTTTAATCGAGGGAAAAACCGCGGACTTTGCGGCAACCGATCGTATTTTGGCGCAAAACGGAAGAAGTTTGAAATCACTTTAAGAAAGGTACCAGACCCAAGTTAGCTACCATCGGGATCATACATTCACTTACGAGCCACTAAAACCCGATGTTTTAACTGTAATAATCGGCTCCGGCCAAACATATAAAATCAAGGGTAGGCAATTTCGATCGGAAAATTGTTGTTGGGCTTCAACGACAAAATCTGGCGTCTCGTGACGTGTTCCTTTAGCGCTATTGGTCGTTCTGTCTAACGTTATCCACTAACGAGGAATTCATTATTCTGTTATCGAATAACAAGCCTCTGATTGGCCTGCAATGGCTGGCTTCATGATCTCTAGCTCGTGTTCGATGATCTGTTGTTCCAAACATACGTACATGTAACGTGATATGCTTACATATTAGTTAGACAAACGTAGCTTTTTGACTCGCTTTTTTCTGACTCATCGTTGCTGTATCCAACATAATTCCAGTTGTCCATCGCGAATATAAAAGGTCGCATAGTTTTAGTACACGGCAAATAGATTGATTAGAATAAAGACAACTGATGGGGTCGAGTTTATTTGATAGCACTGCGTGCAGGAATGTTTTAAATGTGTTATCTGATAAGGTTTTGCCTTTCCGGCGCTTGACAGCATATTTCTTTTCTTTTAACTGCGCTATTTATTTTCCCAGCGAAAGTTTCGCTAATTGAAAAAGTTTTCTTTTCAACAGAACAGATTTATTAAGGATTGAAAAAACAAATATTCAACGAAGAGGATGATATTTACGATTCAAATAATTTTACCGAAGCATCAGGCCAAGATTACATCTTAAACTTACATCTTAAACTTATCACCCTTTTGCTTTCCTTCTTAAATTCGAAGTGGATGAGGTTTTCAGCATTTTCTCGGATCGTGCAGATGTTTGCATGTTGTGAGCAATGTTCATACAAACCAGCTGTTAAACCAGGGAATGTTATTGGTGGAATTGACTGATATTATCCGCTAACACAAACTTGTTATTCTCTGTTATCCTGTTATTGGATAACAAACCGCTCATTGGTTATAATTGCATTGTTAGCGAATAACATTACTGACTCTGTGGGTCATAAAAATACAAGGTCCTGATTGGCTCTAATATGTGATAACAAGCAATAACCACTAACACCAATTAGTCCCAAATATTTTGAACAAGTACCAATTATTTTGAACAAGTACCAATTATAGTGAGCATGTGTTATTGGTTTTTGGATTTTTGTAAATATTCTAGATGCACAACTTAAACCATTTGGAAGGCAGGTAAATTGAAAAAGTTGATGTTCCCAAATGAATCTCAAGTATTTCCTGTGATTTTTGTTGACTGAGACTGAATAATAGGCATCTTTTAAATCAATGGATGCCATGAAGCAGTTTGGGGTCATAAGAGTGATGGCATTCCTAAGATTCTCCATTTTAAAATGGTGATACTCCACCGACTCATTTAGTTGTTGGAGATTAAGAATAAGCCGATAAGAACCATCTTTCTTTGGACGTATGAAAATGTTGGAAATGTACTCTCCATTTGAGTGTGTGGCTTTCTCAATGATCCCCCTTTCAAGAAAACAATCTGCTTACCAATAATCTTTATCTCCAATGGATTAAATTTGTACTGGTTTGGTACAAAAAGTTGAGTGGGCTTCGCAATAAATTCAATAGTAACCCCTCTAATAGCATCAAGAATCCATTGATCTGAGGTGATGGTGTACCATTTGTGAACATAACTTTTTAATCTACCTGCCATGCATGGAATTGACAGGGGAAACGGGAGGCTTACCTGGCTTCCCAATTGATCATGAGCTACTTTGTGTGCTCTGCCTGAGCTGCTTTGTGTGCTTGAATTTTGATGGAGGTTTCCTCTGTTGGCCTTGGCCCTGGTACAAAAAATGTTGACGGTTTGAGTAGGATGATCCTTGTCGTCTGAGGTTATTGGATCCATGTCATTGGCTGACCTTGTTGGTTTTGCTTATTTCCTTGACTGCCTTTAGCAGGTCATCTCCAAACAAAAATTTTGATATTGGAGTTTGGGAGCTGCAAAGTTGTTTATATTGCTCGTTGAGATCAGGCCTAATCAGTTCTCGTCTACTAAGGTTGACTTCATAGACAGAGTGTGCCATAAGAGTCAATGAGTCCAAAGTGAATCTAAGGAGCAATGACACATCTTCCTTGCCAACAGTTTTAGGGTTACTTTTCAGACTCAACAGTTTTTCTGTCAGACTAATGATTGGATGCATACTCTTAAGCATGCTAGTTTCAATCTTCTGCATCCTCAAGTCCCTGGATTTTGAGCTGGACCTCACTTTAGCCCAAAATTGAGGATTAACCCTTGTACTTACTAAGTTTTCACAATTGTGAGGTCTGTTGTACTTGGCCAGTTTGTCTTTTGCATTCTCCTCCGACAACTTAGTTTTCAGCATTTTGTCAACGAGGTTTGCCAACTGTGTGCTTACAGCATCACTCACAGCTCCTTCGGAGTCATAAATCTTTGACAGTTCGGCGAGAACATTGTCTTCGCCTTCTGCTAATTGCTCTGGCGGTTTATCCGCACTGATCAGCTTTTCATATGCCTCGGTGAGATCCACTGACTCAGGTATGTCATCATCACCCTCGTACTCATCAACATTCGAGTCAATGAGTTTATCCCTTTTCCTTTTGTGGGATCCAGTGCTCGTGGAAGAGTGCATAAACTGTTTAACAGTCGATACCATCGAATGTATCGCTGTCCCGAGTGATGATAGAGAAGCTGATTGTTGGTCTTGAAGTTGTTTAAGACCCTCCATGACCACCTCATGTTGACGGTCCGATTGAGCACTTGGTTTGCTAGTAGCAGAAGTTTTTGGCAATGTGGCCTTTTGTTTTGAACTGCTCCCTGAAGAAACCCGTAGTTTGGGCGCAGTTGTCTCACTCTGCAGCTTACCCAGTGGGTCAAGCAATTCTGCCGAGAGTAAATCCTCCGAAACTTCCACACGGATTGCGTCCTCATCGACGTGTTTTGGCATTGTGAACTTTGGTTTACAAAAACCTCGTAAGAACAAAATCCGATTTTTCCTGATATTTTGAAGAGATGAATTCAAACACCTTTTCTCTCGAAGCGGGAAAGGATGTGCATTGACTTCTGGGATTGGATGGTGCAATCATCAATAATGTGACATCATCGTGTTTTAGAGTGCTTGCAGTTCTGAGAAAAATTAAGAACATGACACCTCAGGAAACAAAAAAGTCACTGGTTCAAAGTCTCGTATTGTCCAAGCTAAATTTTAATGACACGGTTACTTATCCTCTGCCGATGTTTCTCCAGAAAAGGATGCAGCGCGTACAGAATGCAGCAGCTGGCTTTGTATTGAATCATTATTGCTCAGAAAAAGATGTGTTAAAGCTCGGGCACCGTGCTCTTTACAACAACAACTGGCCCGAATACCTGACACTCTCTAGACATAATCCCAGTCGCGCCTTACGACCAAGTAGCACACCACTTTTGGAGATCTCCCTTTTAAAAGGAACATTTCAAGACTCCGTTGCAAACTTGTACAATGATTTACCAGCCAGCATTAGTTCTATTCCAGATTACTGTCTTTTTGTTAAGGAAAGTGCCAGAATCCTAAAAGCTAAGGCTATTGTGCGGCTAGGTTAATTTCCGTATCTGGTAATTTCATGATTTTATATTTTAATGTAAGTAATATGTAAAATGTATGAGTATATCGAAATAACTTTCTAATGTATTTTAGTTCTATTTAATTAATTAACAGATGTAGAGCTACTCTGTAGAAATGCTGTTAATAAATCGTTATTATTATTATTATTATTATTATTATTATTATTATCTCATGGGATCCCTACACTGAGGATGATGGGATAGAATCTTCAGTTAATGTACCTTGCACTGAGTGGAAATACTGAAAACAACTAATATCTCCTCCTAAATAACCTACATCTTGAGACAATGCACCTTAAAAATAATATGTCGTTGGCTACAAAATGTTCACCAGCAGTACACTGGAAATATCATTCACGTGTAGCCTTGATCTTCACACCCATAGCAAACATATTACTTTGTGGGTGAATTGTATCAACTACAGGCCAGTTCACCCGTAACATCAAGGACCCATCAAACATACTCAGCTGTAACAGGTGTTACGGGTTACGGCCCTTGTTGACAGCCCTGATTAACAACACCTTCTCTTAACTTGTACTGCACATGACATGCACATCTTCCTATTCTACACATAACGTGTTTGATGTCCACTAAATGTTTACCCGCAGCCATCAGTGGCTAATATCTGTGACAACCAACATCTCATCCTAACCTTAACGATGTTACACGATGTTACCAAACATTGTTCAGGGATAAGGAAATGTCAACTAACTAAACAGACAGACAGACAGACAGACACCTTTATCTAATTATAAGGCTCAGGGTAGCCCCTTCAGGAGCTAAAAGCAACCTGCTATCAACAGATGAAGCAGATCACATTGTCTAGTCGCGCGCGTTTGTTCTGGCTTTCCGAAGAAAATAATCACGCTGGCGCATATTCACTTTAATGCTTCTATTTAGCGAAGGACAATTGTCCACGCCACGCACACGCTTCTGTATCAAAGGTGCGTGGCGGTCAGCAACCATGACAAATGCTCTCTTGAAATCAGCCCAAAGATCATTTACACCGACAGGCGGTCCATCGGGAGTAGAAACAGAGTTCCAAGTAACACCTTCAAGGTCCCTCCGGAAATCACACGGATTATAATTAGCATAGTTCCTAAAGGTCTTGAATTGAGCGGGGGCTTTCCTCCAAGTGATCTTTCGGACACAATAAACAAGCTCATGATCACTAAGATTCGCCGAAACCACTCCAGAATCACAGATATTCTGAGGATAGTTCATGGCAATTAAGTCAATGAGTGACTTTGAGTCCCTTGAGATTCTAGTCAGACTGTTGATAAGCTGCTTAAAATTTAAACTTTTAAAGAGCGTTTTGATTTGTTTACACTAAGAGTTATTTCGATGAGCGGATATAAAACAGCAGTTGAAGTCACCAAAGAGGAGAATCTCTTTCCCATCAGCAGTAGCGGTGTCTAAAATACAATTCAGCTTAGCCATAAAATCTTCATCATAATATTTAGATGAACGGTCGGGTCTATAAAAGTTTCCAAGAAGAAAACCACGCGATTTTGGCATTGCAATTTCCAACCACAGCCCTTCGACACTATGCACTTTAAGGTCATCCCTTCTTGTCACTACTAGATCGTTCCGTGCATAGACAGCAACCCTGCCGTTGTTACCCTTTCCGTCCTTTCTGAAAAGCGTATAACCCGAAATTTCCTATTCACTGTCATTTCTATCGGGCTTTAGCCAAGACTCGGAGAGAGTTAACAGTTGTATGCCTGAGTGAATTCCATGTAACAAAAGGTGAAGCTGGTCGATTTTGTCGTTAAGACTCTGTATGTTTTGGTGAACGATTTTAAGACCGCGAAGCTTCACAACCTCCCGTAACTTGATTGGGATAAAAGACTCATCCAACTCACTGGTCTCCTCAGCTCCTGAGCCGTTTTCCAGACGCTGATGACAAAAACGGGTCACTTCGAAACCATCGCCAAGATAACTGAGGTGGGAAAATCGCTTGCACGACATACACGCCAAACGCGGTTGCTTCTTGCATAAGATTTTTGAACAAAAAGCACATTTCGAGGCTTCGGATTCAAGCTGTATTGAAGGGCCCGGGTTTGGGCTTACATCACCCACCAACAAGGCCAGATATCCCGCAAACATAGACAGCTTAGCCAAGTTTACTCCGACCCTTGCCTTCCAAGATGGCGAAACTCTGGCTGGTACAATATTGACAACTAGGGCCCGAATTTCGGCTCGGGAAGCAGTACTTGTCACCATTTGAAGCAAGCAAAAAGGACGAGGCGGTAATACGTCCATGTTGAGTTGATGAAGGAGCGAGAATAATCGAAAGTACAATAACAAATGACAAATAAAGAGAGACCTTCACAAACCAACGACCGACCGAGGGGCTTAATGTAAAATACACCAAGGATAAGGGGTAAGATTTTGCGCAAAAATATGGAAGGATATGGAATAGCATA
>OZ026602.1:28220176-28247676 GCA_964020085.1 Micromussa lordhowensis | reverse complement strand
GATTGAAGCCTGGTCTCAAAGAGGATCGGGATGGGTAGTGGACGAAATCTTGGAAGCCTATATCAACGTGGCACGGTATCAGCCGCTGCGGGGCGGAAGCTATATGGTATTGCCCCCAAAGCTGAAAAACAAGAAAGCGATACTCAATATCCAAAACAGAGACAACCAGTGCCTCAGATGGGCGATTAGGGCCGCTTTATTTCCTGCACCGAAAGGGAGAAACCCGATAAGAACATCAAGCTACCCGACAGAAGACGGCCTAGATTTCGAAGGCATTGATTTTCCCACACCTGTAAAACAGATAGACAGGCTGGAGAGGCAGAATCCCAACCTTGCGATAAACATGTTCGGATGGGAAAAAAAACGAGTCATCGTTCACAGGATCACTGAAAAAGGATTTGACGCCCAAACGATCAATCTGATGATAACGACACAAGGTGAAAACACGCATTACAGCTATGTCAAAAGGCTCACAGCTCTTTTACATGACCAAAGCAGGTACAGAGGTGTTAAACATTTCTGCGAACGCTGTCTGCATGGCTACACAACGAGAGATCTTCTTGAAAGGCACAAACCAGAGTGCAAAGGGCTGGTGAAGACTCCAACAAGAACGGAGATGCCGAAAGAAGGAGAAAACAAGATGTCTTTCACAAACCACCACAAGCAGATGAAGTCGCCATATGTTGTTTACGCCGACTTCGAATGCGTGCTGAAAAAGATTGAGGGATGTCAACCAGCCCCGAATTCAAGCTATACAGTGAAAACAGAGAAGCACGAGCCATGCGGCTTTTCATACATCGCCGTGAGGAGCGATGGGCAGACTTTTGGACCATACACTTACAGGGGCGAAGACGCAGTGTACATGTTTCTTGTATGGCTACAGAACCATGAAAGAGAAATGCGAGAAGACATGGCAAAAAACAGGCCGCTGGTCATGACTCCAGAGGACTGGAAGAATCACCGCCAGGCGGTCGAGTGCCACATCTGCAACAAGGCCCTCTTTAAAGACTTGTTCTTAGACTCGGTCGGCGTCCACAACCCATATTCTGGAAAATACTGCGGGCAAAGCCACAGAAGATGCTTCTTCGACGCTTTGAAAGACTTGCCTAAACCTGAAAAGCAGCCGAAAGATAAAATCGACCACTGGATCGCAAATAGCCAGGAGACATGCCTGTTCTGCGCAGACCCGCTGATTGTGGCAAATTACAAAGATTCAGTGAGAGACCACGACCACCTGACAGGAAGATACCGAGGCGCAGCTCATAATGACTGCAACTTCAAGCTGAAAATGAATCCAAAAACAGCACCAATTCCGGTATTCTTTCACAACCTGAAAGGCTACGATGGGCATTTGCTCATGCAAGCGATGGCGAGGGTGCAGGGTGAAATAAAATGCATCCCAACGAACACAGAAAAATACATCTCATTCTCACTAGGGAATCTGAGGTTTGTCGACAGCGTGAATTTTCTGCTGAGCAGCCTGGACAAGCTGGTGAAGGGCAGCGATGAGTTCCCGATCTTGCAAAAGATCTTCCCGCAAGAGAACAAGCTGTTGGTGAAGAAGGGTATCTACCCGTACGAGTACATGGACTCATTTGAAAGGTTCGAAGAGACAGAACTTCCGGAGAAAGAGAAGTTTTACTCAAGCCTTTGCGGCAAAGGAATCACGGATGAGGAGTACCATCACGCGCAGGAGGTATGGGCGAAGTTCAAGTGCCAAAATCTTGGAGGCTACCACGACCTGTACGTGACAACAGATGTGCTGTTGTTGGCAGACGTATTCGAGAACTTTAGAAAAGTTTGCCAAGAAAAGTATGGGCTTGACCCTGCTCATTACTACAGCGCGCCAGGATTGAGCTGGGACGCGCTCTTGAAAAAGACAGGCGTCGAGCTAGACCTGCTGACAGATCTGGACATGCACCTGTTCATCGAGCGGGGAATGCGAGGCGGTATCTCAATGGTCAGCAAGCGGTACGCAAAGGCTAACAACCCGCTGGTCGAAGGATACAACCCAAACGAACCAACGAACTATATCACCTATCTAGACGCGAACAACCTCTACGGCTGGGCGATGAGCCTGCCGTTACCAAAAAGTAACTTCCACTGGAAGCGTGTTATGCCCACGGAAGAGCAGATCACGAAGATGAAGTGGAATTCAAAGAAAGGGTGGATGCTGGAAGTCGACATTGAATACCCGGCATACCTGCATGACTTGCACAACGACTACCCTCTGGCGCCAGAAAAGAAGAGCCCTGGATGGAACCATACATCAGGATGAACACGGAGTTTCGCAAGCGGGCAAAGACAGACTTCGAGACGGACTTCTACAAGCTGATGAACAACTCAGTGTTCGGTAAGACGATGGAAAACCTGAGGAACCGCACCGACGTAAAGATAGTGAGGAGTTGGGAAACCGACAAGATCCGCAAGCTGGTGTCCAGCCCGTCTTACGACAGGTACAACGTCTTCGGAAACGACATGGCCGGCATACACATGAGAAAGACTCGGCTGGTGCTGAACAAGCCCGTGTATACAGGCATGACAATCCTCGAGAACAGCAAGATCTTGATGTACGACTTCTTCCACAACCACCTGAAAGCAAGATATGGGCCGAAGTGCGAGCTGATCTACACAGACACAGACAGCCTGCTCTTGAATGTCCAGACGGAAGACGTCTACAAAGACATGAAGGAAGACTTGTGGATGTATGACACAAGCAACTACCCCAAAGACAACCCACTTTACGACGACAGAAACAAAAAGGTGCTCGGCAAGATGAAAGACGAGTGCGGAGGCACAGCGATAGAGGAAGTGGTGGCAGTAAGGTCGAAGATGTACTCGATTAGTAAAGCAGACAGAAACAGCATAAGGAAGGCGAAGGGGGTGAAAAAAAAATGTGATCGAGAATGAAATCACGCACGAGCACTACAAAGAAGCGCTGTTCGGGAGGAAACAGTTCATGAACAAAATGAAAATCTTGCAGAGTGAGGGTCACGAGATGTACGGAATGTGCATGAACAAGATCTCGATCTCACCATTCGATACAAAGCGCTGGATAGCGAACGATGGAGTCAACACGCTGGCGTACGGGCACATCAGGCTGCAGCCGGCGGCAGCTGTGTATTAGGCGGCACGACCAACAGCTCTTCACGAACAAAGCCGCGCTTAGGGCCGTCAGACAAATAATAGACAACAGGCTCACCGGGCTTGGTCACATTCCTTTCAATCTGGTGGACTTTCAAAGACCAGATAGGGTCAGTGGCTCTTTTAGTGCCACCTTCAAGCTCACCAGGTTGGTAAAGATACCGAACGTTGACGAGGGGGGTATTTTTTTTCCTTTCAATCCAACAGGCCTGGAGTACTTCGTTGATGGTTTTGAGTCGACAGCTTTCTCTTTGATTGCAACGGCCGGCTTTTTACCTGTGAGGCCGGTGACCTCATTGTTGAGCGCCCTGACAACATCAGGGAGCCTTTTGACCCACGCAGTAGACCGCTGGCCCTCAGGCAAAAGCATTTCGACGGCATACTGATGACCAAACAGGCGCTCGGCCAGCGTGCGGTTGAAACGTTCAACAATGGCCTGATCTCTGTGAATTTCAGTGCGGCCGCGGCGAATGTATGTCTTGTGGCTTTCCATTTCTTTGGTCACCACCCCCATAAAATCGCGGCCAGGGTTGACCTGCAGCATCTGAGGCCAAGACAAAGGACTGCGCCTGTAAATCGACTGGAAAGCCTTCGCGACCTCGGCAGAGTCTTTGGAGGTCAGAGGCTCCGCTTCTTTGAAACGGCTGGCGACGTCGACAACAGTCAGTGCGTATTTGTAAACCTTCCTGCCCCGAGGAAGCTTGTCATGTGGCAGAAAAAGAAGGTCCGCCTGGTGTACCGAGTTGGGCGCCGCCACGTCAAATTTCGGGCGAGGGACATATCGCGGCGCGGGGAGATAGATCTGCCAGAGAGCCTGCTTGATGAGCCACCGCTTGGCGGCATCTTCAGGCACGTCCGCGGCTTCTGCCAATTTTTTGATGGGAGAGGTGCCTTTCCAGTAGCCTTGGGGGCTGTAGTAGATTTTGGCGAGCTTGGCCTCCATTATTCATGAAGTGAAAAAAAGGTTCAAAGGAAACGAAAAGCTGCGTATGCAACCGCGAGCGCGCCGCCGCCGACAAAAAGAAGCTCGCCCTGTTTCTGCAGCTCGCTGGGCTGGTACATGTCCGAGAAATTCGGCGCTTTGGGCAGAGTCAGTCTCTGGTCGGGGTGCGCCTGGTTGTAGGGCTTGAACGCGTAATCGGTGTTTGTGAAGTTTTTCTGCGCGTGTTCTTTGATTTCTTCGTTGGTGTTGATCCAGTCGAGCAGCTGTGTTCGCTCGCGTGAGTATTTTGCCATTGCTGACTGACAAGCCTCCAGGGCCTTGTCATGCCGCGTTTTCTCGTCTAACGCGGCTTTGCCATTGTCGCCGGCCAAAAATTTGGCGAGGTAGTTGCCGCCAGTGAAAGCTGCCGCGTTGAGAACTGCGCCACCAATCATCATCGCAATGCTGGCCATTTTATGTTAAGATTATTTTTCATCAGGAAGAATTTTCTGGTCTTGGAGATACTGTTTCAGCGCGATGCTGCCAGACATAACAGCGGTGAACTTGGCGTAGTTCTCAAGGCTGCCGCTAGGGTCTTGTGTGATGTTTTGTTTTACGGTCTTTTTCGCAATCCAGCCGATGGCAGCAGCCAGGCCGGTCAGAGTTGCAGCTTCCATGATTGTTTTCACAAGCTTGTTGTCAGACATGGTTATATTAAAAATATTTTTTTAATTAGAAATGATTAGCCAGACAGTTTTACAACACCCCTTGGTGAATTCGTACCAAATCAAGCCTATTAAAATGAAAGCGGAAATTTTGATGTGAACCATATGTTCATGAAATTTAATCCATATTTCTAATTCTTCCTTCTTTTTTTGGCTCGACTGGAGTCGGCTCGACTGGAGTCAGCTCGACTGGAGGCGGCTTTTTGGCGAAAAGCGCTTTTATCTCTTCTCGTTTGTAGTAGATTCCCACTATTGAAAGAAAAATGCTGATGCCACTCAGCCATTGTGTTGTTGTAATTGCTGCTGCCTCAGGTGTTGCCTCAGGGGTTACCTCAGGGGTTGACATTCCTTCATTGACATTCCTTCAACCGCCTTTCCCACTAAACACAATTCCAGTGAAGCAGTTTAATTTCTGAAGATTTGCATCCTTTGTCCACGCAGTTAGAAAATGCAGTCCAGAAACGTTCAAACTTTGGTGCAGTGATACGCTCCAAATTGCTGCAAGTTCCAGCTTCCATTTTTCTTTCTGGAAATTTTGAGTGAAGAAGACGTGACAAACAAACAAGGTTTGCAGGGGTCTGGGCAGGAGTTTCATCAATCGTTTGCTCTGGAAATCTTTTAGCTTCAATTGCTCGGCGACTTTGTCCATGTAACCACTTTTGCAAATTTTCCAATTATGAAACTGTCCTTATCAGACTCGGGTTTTACTGCACGCTTTGTGGTTTCTTTTAATGTCTCCGACTTCTTGAAGAACTTTTCCAACACGCAACTGGTAAAGTCAACTTCCACGTCATCAGCTTTTATATGCTCCTCACTTGTTCGGTAAACTCCTTGCAACTCTGTCATAATGCCAAATATCTTCTCTTTTGCCTTTTGTCTTGCGCTTGCCAGATGGAAACCTTGTCGAAATCTGCTTCGTACAACAAGTAACTAATTTGAGTGCAGAGCGTGTCCAATTCAGAGTCGGCCTTTCTTTCATCCAAACTCGCATCATCTTGGTCTTGGTCAAATTCGGAAAATTTCGCTGTCAACCATGGGATCGAAGTCTTGATAACTTTTCCTGGAAGCTATGTCCCTTCGTGGTTGCCAAATGTTTCGCAGAACATGTTAACTTTTATTAAACAAAACCTAGTCTTTGAAATCTCTCGAAAAAAAAACAATAACTGGACTGTCTTAACTATGCTAAATCTTATATAAGCCGCAAGTGTAACACCTTGCAAATAAATAAATTAGATTGTGTAACTATCTGCCAGAATTTTGCCAATTAGTTTCCTTAAACACAGGAGAGGTCAATGAGTTTGATGAAAGTTGATAGTGGCGTGAAGGTGGTGCGCCGACCTGAGAGTGAAATACTCCTCGTTGTGGTTGCAAAACATCTGAAACTTCACAACTTATTGACACTGTGCTTGAAAGGATGTTTGAAGTGCTTTCCATTTGTTGCTCTCATAGGCCACTGTAATTGTTTATCGCCTGGAGGCTTTTGTGGCCGGTTATCTGAATTATTTGATTTGGTGGGACATCACTGTCTTGGAATTTCTGCACAAGTGTTTTTCTCCTGTGATTAGTTTTTCGGGGAATTCCCCAAACTTCACACATGTCTTTCAGGATACTGTTCAGTTTATTTTCTTCCATAGGTTGGGCTTTAAACCAAGTACAGTTGTTCTCCTGTCCCTGGTCAGAAGATTTAAAGTGGTTCACTGTCAGGTAAAATGGAGCATCTCGTTCTTGAATAGACTGATGGCATTTATTTCTGTACAGTTTATAAACATTCACTGGATTACACTCGGCTGGAATCTCTCTGTTTTCATACATTCTCAGTTTCACAGGTCTGACATTCTGTTGGTCGTCGTCCTATATGCTCCTAGTTTGTCTCTCTGAATGAACAAGATATTCTGTAACCTCTGTAACCTCTAAGACCAAAGTCAATGATATTATCCAGCCAGACTGTGTTCAGTAGCGACTGCAGAGAACTCGTCCAAAGATGTTTTTTTCAAAGAGAATATTGATTTCCTCATCCGAAAGAGCAGTGTTGCCTTTGGTTTATTGCCTCGGCCATGTTTTTTTCAGTTCTGTTTGCTTTGCTTTCAATGCGTCTCTCAATCTCGTGAATTCGGTATAAATAAACAGCCTTTTTTTTAACCTTGAAAAACGACGCTTCAATAGTGGAGTTATTAGCCAATTAAAAACTGGGGACAGTTCTTTTGTCTCCACTGACAAGGAGATCTTAAATGAGTGCGAACATTTCTTTAAGAACCTTTATAGTTCCCATAAAGATGCTCAACACGTCGAGGATAGTAACTTTTTTTTCGAAAACTCAACCAGAAAAACGTTAGATAGTGATGAAAAAGAAGACTGTGAGGGTCTACTAACCAAAGCGGAATGTCTGCAAGCAGTGAAAAATATGGAACCGGACAAAACACCAGGATCAGATGGGCTTCCGGCTGATTTCTATAAAGTCTTCTGGAATGACATATCCGATTACCTCATAAATTCAATAAATTATGCTTTCGGAAAAGGACAACTGTCAGTGACCCAAAGGCGGGGAATTATTAAACTAATACCAAAAAAGGATGCAGAACCAGATCTCATCAGAAATTGGCGTCCAATTACCTTGCTAAATTGTGACTATAAAATAGCTGCTAAGGCAGTTGCAAACCGCCTTAAAAAAGTTATCCCAAAACTAGTTAACAGCGATCAAACGGGTTTTATAAAGGGAAGATTTATTGGAGAAAACGTTCGATTAATAGATAGCGTGATAAGTTTTGCTGCCGCCAAAAATATTCCAGGACTGCTGCTGTTTTTGGACTTTGAAAAAGCTTTCGACTCTTTGAATTGGTCTTTTATACAGAGAACATTTAAACACTTCAATTTCGGCTCGTCAATGATTAACTGGGTTAAAACCTTTTATAACAATATTGAAAGCTGCGTTCTGAACAACGGATGGTCTTCCAATTTTTTTAAACCAGAACGGGGAGTGAAACAAGGCTGCCCTCTCTCGCCCTATCTTTTCATTCTTTGTGTCGAGGTACTAGCTGAAAAAATAAGAAACACCAAAGACATCAAGGGCATCTTTGTAAACGAAAGCGAAATAAAAATCAGTCAATACGCTGACGATACAACTCTTATTCTAGATGGATCAAAAAAATCCTTGGCGCTTTCTTTACAAGTATTGGAACGTTTCAGAACAGTATCTGGCCTGAAGCTAAACAATAAAAAAACTGAAGTACTTTGGATTGGAGCAAACACTGGAAGAGTTGAAATACTCTGTCCTGAAAAAAATTGAAATGGGTAAAGGACAAAGTAAAAGCCTTAGGTGTCTGGTTTTCAACCGACCCGAAAGTAACCATGGAGACAAACTACTCTGATAGACTGACAAAAATCAATGAGTGCTTAGGCAGCTGGGAATATCGGCGATTGAGTCTTCTTGGAAAGATTACAGTGTTAAAAAGCTTGATAGTTTCAAAACTGGTTTACATCCTATCACCATTACCAACAAATTACCCTGTGCTTAAAGAATTGAGCAAATCTTTCTTCCATTTTTTATGGAGCGGTAAAGGAGACAAAGTCAAGCGGAATGTGATGATCGGCGACTATTCAGACGGAGGTCTAAAGATGATCGATTTAGAATCATTCAACAAAGCACTCAAATCTACCTGGGTCAAAAAATACCTTGACCCAGAAAATCATGGCAAATGGAAGTACTTTTTTGACTCTGAATTGCAATTTTTTGGTGGGTCTGCCGTCTTTAGAGGCAACCTCAAACAGGACGACTTGCCAAAATACGGTTTTTCGGATCTCTTCATTATGGAAATCTTGCAAATCTGGTCAGAAGTAAACTTTAATCCTTGTGTGACCTCTCTTGACCACTACCTTTCATCTAGCCTTTGGCATAACTCCCTCATAAAAATCGACAATAGGCCAATTTTTTATAAATCGTGGTACGCAAAAGGCGTTGAACATGTCGCCCATCTAATGAAAGATTCGACCACGTTTCTTTCTTATCACGAGTTTGAAAAACGTTTTGGCATTAAATCAAATTTTCTGGCTTATCAAGGCCTTATATCTGCATTAAAATCTCTAAAACAATTGAATAAAGATTTTCTAATCAGGAACAAAAAGTGTGAAGTTTTTCATGAACAGTTCTTGAAAACTGAAAAAGCCAACAAAGTGGTCTATGAGAGGCTAGTTCGTATCAAAAAACAGTGTCCTACCCGAAGTCAAGAAAAATGGTCTAAAGACTGCGAGCTGATTGGAAGTTGGTTTACCGACTTCCTTTCAATTGTACCAAAATAACTAAATTAACCACTTTTCAGTTCAAACTACTGCATAGGCGACTAGCAACAAATGATTTTCTAAAGAAAATAGGTATTAAAAGCAACGATAGGTGCACCTTTTGTGAAGTTGAATTAGAAAACTTAACTCACCTGTTTTGGTTTCGCACCATCACTTCTAGCTTTTGGCAAAGTTTTAAGCAATGGTTGATAAATGACAAAAACTTTGCAACAATGCAGGATACGGAGCTCACCTTTTCAATCATAATTGGTTTGAGACCCAATGCTTTCAAAACCAAAACAATTCATCTCTATTTTTTAATAGCAAGATATTTCATCTGGATGTGTCGAGTAAGAGAAAAGGCCCCCAGTTTAGAATATTTCTCTTCATTCGTAACCTCCTTCGATGCCTCGTAAGTTTTCTCTTGGGCCTCTTTCCACTTTACACTCTCACTTGATATCGAAAACCTTCAGTAGGTTAAAATCAAAGCCATGTAGTTGCATACTTTTATTTTCCTTTCTATCTTGTTTTAATGTTTTTCTTTTAGCTTTCTAGTTAATAAAGAAAAAATAAGAAAAAACCCAGCCTTTTCCCATATTTGTTCCCTGTCAGATAACGGTCAAAGCTTGTTAAGATTCCTCTGAGAGAAGATGGCTCATATTGTTCAGCTTTCTTCATTCTAGCTGCAATAATAAACTCACTGAGGAATAGGTTCAGCTCCTGCAGTGGGATTTCCTCTAATTCTCTGTCTTCTTTGCGAACCTCGTGAAGATATTTAGCAATGTTAAGGTCATACATGCCCTTTCTCTTCATATTTTCATTCTCCTGTTGAGGAAAAAGCTTGTCAATATCATCTTTGGACACAAATCTTCACTTAGAATTGTCATCGAAATCGAGAACATTTAGATTCCAGTTAGGTTCGTCAGCCATTCTGAAGAAATTTTGTTGAGACAACGGCGCTGCTCTCAAAGGCGTGATTTGTTACCAACCATAATCATGGTGATCCCTTCGCGTGTGAAGATAACATGTTATTTTCACGTGTGAAGATATGAAGTTTTCGCACACTTGGTATTTCACTGGTGTATATATAATAAAATGTTTAATAAAGTATTTATATAATATAGTATTAATATACTTTATTTTGCAGAAACCCATATCTGTGCTAAGAAACAAGTTGTAGAGAAGTATCTGGAGGGGAAGAGGTTGAGAGAAGAAAAATTCTTGTTGGAGATAGAGATGACTAGATTTCTAAAGTTTTACAAAGACACTGTGATACCAGGAATTGCATCAAGAATTGACAGATTGACAGCGGTTTCAAATGGTAAAAGTCACATTAACGTGATCATGTAGACAATTTTGGTAACTATGTTTGTTGAAGTGTTGATTCCGCATTTACAGTTGATGTCGCATTTAGACAAATGAAATTGCTCATTTTTTTAGAATCCAGTTGGTGAAGGTTCATTAGATGAAGCGAGTACATCAGTTGCCTCCTATATAAAAGACAGTTTGGTAGGTGAGCTTGACATTGTCAACTCCCATCGCTAGATTCCCTATCTCTAGCAAATTTTGTTTGATAAATAAGATAAAATGCTAAGTTCAATGGCATAAAAGCAATGCCAAGGTTTAGATGTAAGGGTACTGCTAAGGAAAATGGTGGGATAAAACTAGACTAGGATTTAGATGGTTCTCATGCTGAATTGTTTGGTTAATGCACATGTAGATGGTATACTGTTACTGCTTATCTGTTTTTCTGTCTCTGGAGATTTGTGACTCTTGCAACCGTCGCTGTCTAATTGTTAAATGGAAATACGGCTTTTAGCCCTTGCTATCTAACAGGGTGTTTTCTAAATAACAATAATGACTGCTCAAGACATGACCAATGACTTGCTTTTCAGAGCAGCCAATATTGCTGTGAAAATAACGATCTCCCTGTTGTGCTCGAAAAGATGGCATTGGCAAGAAAAGGTCTGGCCTTTGCTAAGTCCCAGATTGCCCAAGGGGTTCGGATGTTTAAAGCTACTACAAAAGGTGACTACAGGGAGTTCTTGGACACCAACGACCAACATTCTGAAAACAGTGAAGAGGATTCCGACTTTAGTGAGGTGGAGTGGGATGACATTGGAGTGGATATGTCTGATAGCACCTTGGAACAACCTTCCTTGAACGTTGACCTGTTTCCTCTGTCCATGGTGACATGACTAGTTGGATGGCAGAATTTTGCAAGTCAAGTATCAATGGTCATAATGGTAGCATTGCTTACAGTATTATCTCCCTAGCTGTGGCTCACACGTTTCTAACTGTTGACATCCCTCTTCCGCTTGGATACCACCAGCCCTTGCATTGGACCAAGCTTCAGTACTTGTGTATACCTTGGCAGCGCATTGTATGACAATGTTCATCAGCCTTTGCCACATCACTATTTGAATGCTGCAGAAGGTACTCAATTGTCCTGCATATGCCCCTGTCAAAGTTGGACAGCCATACCCTGTAAGAGTGCAAGACAAGCATCCATTATCCACCATCGAGGAGCAACTTTGTGTGTTATTAGGACAAAAAAAACACTGTGCTAAGTTATCTATTTATGATGACAAGACAGTCATTTTTCTGGTTGACCAACATGGCACCATCTTAGCTATTGACTCACAGCCATCCACCATATGGTGCAGCTATTATAGTTGCTGATAGCTTATCCAATCTACTTGTGTCATCTTTTCAAACAATTGCAGTCCTAAATGACAGCACATTTGGCAGTTTTACCATTGTTTAAAGATTCAAATTAAGGTTGTCTGAATTGTCCTTCTGGCTTTGTAACCCTGCTGGGTGGGATGTTCCTCCCCTTCAGCACTATGCCAAGTTGCCCTAACACATTCTTGGGGTAGAAGGGTAGATTTCAGTTAATTTTGAAACAACACAAGTTACTATCATGGTAAGGGTAGCTCTATAGCTGTTTTTTGCACCTGCTCTTAGAACAGGGCCTTGGAATCTAAAAATGCGCTCTAGGTTTTAAGGGCATTGAAAATATTAACCTTAGAATTTCCTCTATTTGTTTAGCTTATGTAATTTAAGTTGATGAAATACTACTGCCTATAACTCGTTCGTGACAATCATACTTTTAGTAATAACTTTGAGTTCTGCCTGTACGCGAGTGAGTCACGATGATTACACACCATGTTCCTTAATGATGTTTGATCCACTTTTTCTGTAAGAGTTTTCCTGGAAGGCCCCTATAAGTTGTATCTTGAATTGCGTTGTATCTGCATACACAAGTAAAATCAGTTCAAAACTTCTTTGTTCAAGTTGTTTTCCTCAGTTCTTAGTGGTACGGTACATGCCCAGGGGGTACTCCCTTATATAGGCTGTGTAGGTTTGTGCGGCCCCAAAGGGTAGGGTTTTTCATACTTTTTTGTCATAAATAGGGTACTGATTTTGGCCATTTTGGTCATAAATAGGATATTGATTTTTGCACTCTAGTCATGAATTCGTTTTTTAGAAGAAGCTACTTCTTCATCATGTCTCCATCCTTCCATCCGGGCTTTGCCTTCCTCTTCCCTGTTTAATGCTTGCTATGTAGGCTAGATAAGACCAGCAACAAAAGCCCTACACTAATTGTGTTTATGGTAACTATGTACATGCCGCAACGGCTTGTCACGAGCTCCGGTCACGGGTCAGGCTCCCAGGTTTTTTTAACAGAAGCTGACCCAACATAGACTACTGGTAGCCTAGACCAGACACTATAATCTGAAGCAGCCAGTAAATAATCTGAGCAAATAGAGCAAAATATTTTATTAACTAAACATTGCATTACAGTCGAATCAAGAATAAAATAGTTTTCCCTTTTTTACTGTCTTTTCAGCAATATTTTTAGCAATTTCTAAAAGCACCTGACTTGTTGCCATGGAAACGGGAGTTGTTTACGCGTCTTTTTTGAAGAAAAAGCCACGACAATCAGTCGAAGATCGCATATGAGCTACCAGAATACATTCAGGGGGCCTGGGAAGTAGTCTGGCCAGTTATCGAGGAAATTTCAGGCAACTTACATGAAATAGCAAAGGAGAAAAAAACGTGCTTGCATTGTTTACGATTCATTGGAAAAAAAAAAAAGAAGTGGTAGATCGAAGAAAAGAAAGTTTACTGGGAATAAATATACCAGGCAAAAGAATTTGGAGGTAAAAGAAGCGCTTGTGGAACAGGAATCTATCGAGGAAAGTGACGAATCTGACCTCGATCAACTCGACAAAACGGACACCCTGCCATCATCATCGGATAACTTATCCTCGCATGTTTTGCCAAGAAAACCACAAGAACTCTCCGACATGAAGCTTGAAACTGAAACTTCTTCAAGTGAGGATGATTCAGCTGCAATACAAGGTTTTCGTTTTATAGACATGGCAGTTCTCAGCCCAATCTTTCGATTACTGCTTTGCCCGATGTGCAAGAAGAACCACGTGGAGTTAGATGAAGATTGCGATGGAAAGATGGGATTTGCTTCTGCACTGTTTATCAAGTGCACCGGGAAAAAGTGTAAGTTTTTCTAGAAATTTTACTCTTCTTCGAAAGTTGGAATCTCTCAGGCATTCGAGGTCAATCACAGAATAGTTCTTGCATCCAGAAACATTGGTGTTGGGCACCAAGGCCTTGTCAAATTCACTGCCGTTATGAACATGCCTCCTCCTATGAATGAGAACTCATATAGAGATAGTGTTGATGCTGTGAGAAAAGCTGCTCAAAATGTTTGCCAGCAAAGTATGAGATCTGCTGTTGAAAATGTAAAAACATTTTATGAACCAGATGAGGATGGTGTTTTTGACATAGGGATTTCAGGGGATGGAACATGGAGACGGAGGGGATATTCATCCATCTTTGGAATAGTAACAGCCATGTCGACGGTTACTGGAAATCCAATCCAATGTCCAAAGAGTGCAGGGAGTGCATGGTGTGGAGGAACAAAGAGGGGACACAGGAATTTGAAGATTGGTGGGAGGGTCACCAACATCTTTGCCATGCTAACCACCTTGGGTCATCTGGCTCAATGGATGCCTCTGGGCTGCTAGCCATATTTCAACGGTCAGTTGAACAGTACTCCCTATGTTACACTGATTTCCTAGGAGATGGTGACAGCAAGGCCCATAAGCTCATTGTTCAAGAAGCTGTTTATGGTGAGAAAGATGTCTCGAAATTGGAATGTGTTGGGCATGTCCAGAAACGTCTGGGCTCACGCCTTCGTTCATTGAAAAAGCGAATGGGCCAATCTCATCTTGAAGATGGCAAACCAATCGGTGGCACTGGAAGGCTTACAAAGAGCAAAATAGATCAACTCCAGGTCTATTATGGGAAGGCCATACGTAACAACACCCATGATATCCAGTCAATGCAGGATGCTGTCATGGCTATATGGCATCACACACAATCAACAGATGAAAACCCAGACCATGATTTGTACCCCCCTGGAGAACATTCATGGTGTGGGTTTCAGAGGGACTTGGCAAAGGAAACCTCAGACTATGAACATACACATCCCTTGCCTAGTGCTGTTGCCAATGCAATTTACCCAGTCTTTGAAGCCCTAAGTGACGAAGATCTGTTGCAACGCTGTCTTCATGGTGGCACGCAGAACAGAAATGAGGCCATAAATGCGCTTATCTGACAACGTGCAACTAAAGAAAGACATTCTGGCCTACCAACTGTTGAGCTTGCTGCTTATCTTGCAGTGTAACACTATAATGATGGTGCCATTTCGATCATGTGTGTTCTCAAAGAGCTGGGAATTGCACCTGGACTGCATTGCAAACAAGCATGTAAAAAGCAAGACTATACCAGACAGCGCCATGCTCGCCGAAAGAGCTCAGAAAAGTCCAAAGAGACAAGGAAAAAAATTAGAAACTACAAGAAGGGCTACAGTGACCATTTGGAAGCACTTGAAGGAGAACCATTGTATGAAGCTGGAGCTTTCTAGGACTTTAACTTTAATTGCTATTTTCTCTCATGTCATTTTTTGAGTGTGTGCAATCACGGTAAACACAATATCTCGAAAACTATTTAAGATACTTCAATGAAATTTTCACAGCTTGTTTATTATAAATAGATCTGTGCCATGACATACTTTTATAGGGATTTGAGCACCCTATCAGCACTAACTGATTTTTTATTTTCCGTGATTATGCATGATTTTTCCATGTTCAAAGGGAAGCTCTAACTCAAAATCAAAGTGCAGTTTCTTTATAAAAGTTGGTCATTGCATAGCCCTGACAACAAGTTACAAGTTGAGTAAATTTCAAGTCTCCAGCATAAAGGAAAGCGGAGATATTGCGTTTGGGAATAACGTAATTCTAGACCTTCGGAAATGGGTGTGGTCAGCAAAATGGGTGTGGCTCCTCTGGAATTTGAGGAATTCTTCTAGGATGTGTTGCAAATGAATCACCAAGGGCTAGTAAATACTTTGGTGTAGAATAATTGACCAGATTTTATCAGATAATGTTAGCAAAAATGTTGTAAAAATGACCATTTTTAGACTATCGAGCCACCTTAAAGGACAATGCTTAACACATTTCACAATCAAAAGACTGGAAAGTCGTTACAAACAGGTTTATTTTTAAAAGTTATGACAACTTGGCCAGATTGTAGGATCCTATTACTCGCCCAGGATAACTTGACACCGATACCAAGGGCTTTGATTTCTGTGGTAAGTTTCTTTGCCTCACCTGGAGCAAGCAGCAAATTCCAGAGATACTGGCACATTAATTCCTCCACCTTCTTTCATCAACCTTTCTGATCATTGAACAGTTTTCCTGTGACAATGCTGTGAGGTAGGAAACAGTTAAATATACTTGTGGTATCTGAGATTTTACAAAAAATGTTCAGCAAGATGACTCCCTGTGGGAAACACATGTAATAAAAAAGTGTATGGGAAGATGGAAAGGAAAGTTTAGATACCATTTTGAGTTACTCAGCTTCGTCATGGTCCACAAAGCCCATTTCCACAATCTTGGCTGGACACAACGCTGCAACATTTGATATTCCAATACTTCTTTGAAATGGTGGCGAAAACTTTACGCAGAGCTCAGTTCCATCAGTTCCATCCGGTTTGCAGACACTCTGACTGTTGAAGTCACTCATCAAAAGCAAGCACTCTTCCCTCCAAAACGCTGACAGTCAATATCCAAAGCCTGGCCAGAGTTCTGTTTACAAACATTTATTTCAAACAACCTTTGATGCCCACAACACCCTAGAGTACATAATCGCTTTTCAAAGAATCTTGTTTTCATCTAGGCTGGCTTTGTCTCATGAAATCCTGTTGAACAGAAGTTCTGTGATCTTTGTCAAGGGTGTTGCAGAAGACCTGAAATGTCTTGACAACAGTCATCAGATAAAAGATATGAACTCAACAAATTGGCCTCGCTCCCAATGTGTGGCTTCATAGCTCAGTTGGTAGAGCATCGCACCGGTATCGCGGAGGTCACGGGTTCGAATCCCGTTGAAGCCCTGATTTTTTTCAGGCTTCTTCTTTCCAGTTGCTTAAATTGGAAAATTCACTGCGAGGATCATTCTTCACTTTCATCTATTACCGCAGTTCAAATATATGAATTATTTCATATATACTTAGTCATCAGATACTCCTGTTGTTTCGAGGAATGCTGTACAACCCAGATTGTGCAGATAGCCCAATAATACAAAGCATCGGCAAAAAAATTGCTGGCAGTGGCCTAAGTTATGAGGATTTGAAGGATTTGTACCAACCATTTGGACGGAAAGGTCTTGTGTGTATTTTGACGAGACCGCCATTGTCGAGTTGCTCATCGCTTCCAAGAGTCACAAACATGATGAGAATAGTCTCCGCAATTTCAAAACACTTTGAAGAGATTTCCAAAGATTCTGCGACATAATGAATTAAGGTATGTCCTCAACTGACTTTCAGGTCAAAAGCACTTTGTATAAAAACATTAAAGATAAGCAACTGCCTGTGTTTACACATTTGTTCTAGACAAAACCGCATGGTACAAAAGTTCGTGCATCCCCAAATGGCGATCTTGGCAAGTTCCTATTCTGATGACGTAATTGCCATTGAGGTGGAAAAATAGAAAGTTTCCCATCGGTGAAATTCCTTAAAATTTGGCAGAGATGTTATAACTTTTTAGCTTTTCTTGCTGTCCAATTTATCAGAAAAATCTGTAAGACAAGGTTTCTGCTCAGCCAAAAAAAAACACAAAAATGCTAAAACGAAAAAAACTACCTACCTACTCTTTTCGATTTTAAAAGTTTCTTCTTGTCAGACTCTACCCGGTCAGAGAACATGGAAAAATTTTACCGAAGGAAATTGAAGAAAATTGAAATCAAAGCCAAACATGTCAAAAAATGGCGATGTTTGAGTAATTTTAATTTGAGACTAAAAGCCTTGATTCAGAGGTGACTGTTGTACAACAAATTTTGGCCCTTGTTTGTTGTGTTTCAGTAGCTTTGATTTGGAAAACAGCACAGAGAGCGAGAATATTAACTTTCGATTAATGTCATTTGCACACGCTTCATGATCTTTCACAACCCTATTGAGCCACCTTAAAGCTGCAGAAAAGGGCTGCTAGGATTATTCTAGGTGCTGATTCTCAAGCCTCCTCTGTGAAGTTATTAAACAAGCTTAAGTAGATACTTTTTCATGAACGGACAAGATAGCAAAATGCTGCATTACATATATAAATGTTTACAAGGACATGTACCTGCCTACCTAAAAACTCTGCGAAAACTTTCTAGTAAGACTCACTCACGACAAACCAGATATGCAAATTATAATGTAGCTTGTCCCATGGTCAAACGTCAAAAAGAAGGAGGAACAACTTTTTATTTCTTGTTCAATTAGTTAGTTAATGTTACAGTTCAAATAAATCTTGTTGTTGTTGTTGTTGTTGTTGTTACAGCGACTACTTGTAAATTGTGGAACAGTTTGCCACTGACAACTCGTAAACTGGCCACTTTAGGTAGTTTTAAAAAATCACTTTGGAAGAAAATTTCTAATAACCAACAGGTTTTAAATCATTTTATTCTGCAATTTTTAGACTATTTTAAACTTATTAAGTCAAGCCATGGTTTCAATATTTTTATACTATTTTAGTGCTACCCTTGTTAAATAAAGCACTCACTCGCTTGCTCACTCGCTCACTCACTCACTCACTCACTCACTCACTCACTTACTTTGAGTGACTGCGATGAGTTTGAAAGCATTGGAGTACGCTGTGACTATTGTGGTCACACCCCAGTGGACCACCTCCCATTGGATCTGGCAACAAAAAGGTTGAGAGCTGATAATTCACTCCCCAAGCAGGACAAGGTCGTCAAAATTCAACTGCACCCAGCTTATCACCCAAGTTCTTCAATGTCAATGAACAATGAAAATGAATCCAAAGAAATCATTAAAATTATTTACCTTGAATGTGAGGCACCTCCTGGAGTGCATATCACAAGCAATGTTTCTTGCGTCCAAGAAGGCGGCAGAAATAGGAGTTTTGCAAACCGATCCCAACAACACTGACGATGAGGTGAGAAGTTTGCAGAAGCATTGGATTCTCTGACATCAAATAAACAGGTCTTTGAGATTCGAAGCAGAAATGGAAAAGTAGTGGCTTTCTGCAACATATGCATGACAACCATTGCTATGGGTGAAGCTTACCAAGGCCTCTTCTGTATCAGACAGCATATAGCCACACAAATGTATAACACCAACTTGGAAATCACTCACTCCGGAGAGAGTGAAATTCCTTTAGCGATCCAAACCCTCCAAAGGGAAACTGATGAGCAGTTCCTGTGGCAGTTTGTATCCAGAAAGAAGTCGGTTGTTTGTCGTACGTGTAACACAGAGCTACTGCTATCGCACAAAGCCACGCTAAACAATATAAGGCAGCACCTCGAAAGCACAAGCCACCAACAAAAAGCAAAGAAATTTGGAAAAACGGTGATCAACGATATTTCCTCGTTCTTCACAAAGAAAGGGGAATCCGCTGAGAATTCCGGGTGATCCAGGCAGTATCTGGTCATCTCGCCACCAGGTAGTCAAGGTGAATTAGCTGGTTTGGACGAGAGTAAAGTAGCCGAGGTGAATTAGCTGTTGGAATGAGAGTAAAGTAGGCGAGGCGAGTCAGCTGTTCAAATGGGAGTAAAGACAGCCATAATTAGATTAGGATATTAATTTCTTGAGAAACACATAATAACCTATATTATATTATTATTACAGGAAGCACGAGAAAACTTGTTCCAGCCGGCTCCAGCCATAGTTAATGAAGTGCTGCTAGAGGAGCACATGAATGAAAATCCCTGTCTTTCCCTGCCAAAACCAGAGAACATGGCCAGAGCCGTGAACAGACTGAGACAGCAATTGAGGGCCAAAGGACCGACTGACCTAGCATTTGAGATCTTGGAAGGAAACATTCCTGCCCATTTACTGAAAGCTGATGTCTGTATTCACAGCAAGCAGCACTTGGTGTTTGCAACCAGCCAGCAACTTCAGCAGCTAGCAAAGGCCAAAAACTGGTACGTCAACGGGACCTTCAAACTCTGCCGCAGGCCTTTAGCCAGCTGTATACAATCAACGTGTTCATGAAGAGCGGCGATCGAGCTAAACAGGTTCCCCTCCTGTTTGTCCTCTTGCCGGGGAGGAAAAACAATACTACCGTGCCATACTACAAGAGGTGCTGAGCATACTTCCCTCGCCACCAGCTGTAAGAATAAAACTAAGAGCGTGCTCTGTGGTCAGTCCACAGGCAGTTGCTACCAGATGTCTCTCTACAAGGATGCCTGTTCCACTGGACGAAAGCATTGTGAAGAAAGGTGAGCATCAATAACCTTCACACACAAATAAAAATAAAAGCCCGAGTTACAGTTTTTCACTATACGAACCAGCCCTAAGGTGGACAAGAACTTTTTATCTTTTTTTGTTCCTGAAGTAAATTGGCTTCCAAGTGGGTCTGTTTACTTATAAATGTTTTGTCACTGAATTCCATTATGCGCCATCTATAGCTACAAACCATCTGATCAAACGTTATACCGTAAATGAAGTAACAAATAGCAAGAAAATTTGTCAAGCATACTAGTCTTTGTCTCACATTTTTTCTATTACATGTGTAGGTTCAAGAGTTCAGCTTACTGCACAGACAGCCCCACATACAAATCTGAATCCACAAATCCGAAAGCTGACGGCCCTGCTCTTTCTACCAGAAGCTGATATCCCATCCATGTTTCTGAGTGGCGCCACCACCAGGACTCTTTGGGAACTTGCACAATGTGGCCTCCTTCCTGCAAGTTTGTCTACATGCTGCCCATTAGAACGAACAACAACATCAAGGGGTGGCACCACAGTCTTAACCGAAGGGCAAACAACCACGTCCACTTGCCCTTCTACCTGTTAGTGGAGCTGCTGCACCAGGAACTAGTGTCTGGCGGCAAGCTTTCCCGTATCCAGAGGAGAAAGTACTACTTGTTGCAGTCAAAGATTTTCAAGAACTGGGAGGAAAACAACAGCAGTGGGACAACAGCCCGCCGTCTGCTGAAGCTGAGCAGTTATATCAATGGCCCTACCACCAGATGCTTAAAACCCAACTTACAAATGGCTCTTTTAGGAGCCACCGACCCCTGTGGGGGGCCACCAAATCTGAAAAAGTCACGATCAATAAGAATTTAGTGTGGTTTCTTCTTGTATTCTTTTTTTGACTAAGTATTCAAAAAAACTCATTCAACATCAGGTTCTAAAACAAACGATACCAACTTCAATGTGTGTGCACTGAGAAGTGTTGCTCTAGACAACGGAACATTTATCAAATCACGTCACCAACAACATATAATTTGCATAAAGACAAGCAAACAAACTTCGTTTGAACAGCTACTTGACCTTGACTACTTTACTCTCGTTTGAACAGCTAATTCACCTCGGCCACTTTACTCCTATTCGAACAGCTAATTCACATCGGCTGCTTTACTCCCGTTCAAACAGCTAATTCACCTTGGCTACTTTACTCTAGTGTTTGGTGGCAGGGTGACTTCGCTTGGTGGCAAGGTGGTTTCTTTGTGGTGAGTTGGTTGGTGGTGAAAGTCCCTGGTGGCGAGATGACCGGTAAGCATCCAAGCCAGGGAAACAGCTTTGTCTTGGATACTACAAACAAACTACTTTATATAAACTGGACGATCAACCTGTAATTATGACACCAAGATTGCTGCTTGATGATATAACACCTGGAGAAGATGAAGGAAAAGTTTGATGGTATCCCGAGCCACACATGATTGTTCATAAGCCTGATGAAGCGGGCGAAGTAGAAATTAAGATATCAGTGTACGCCAAATGACCATCATTCTTTGGTGCCGCTTTACGGTCGGATGGCTGACACAAACCCTACTAAAGTACATATTTTCTGAAAGCTAAATAGTTGTAGATTACGGTGGTTTATTCACTAACGAAAAAAAATATTTAAGGTTTTCCAAGTATAGCGCGCTTTTTCTCGAAGTACAGAGGTTCAATAATCAAGTTTGTTTCTGGTCGGATTTGAGCGGTATAGCATATTGCTATGTCTTCTTGACACCTTTCTCTAAAAAACGGTGTTGGGAAATTTTGATTACATGTCTGGTTTGTTTCTGACACGCAGTTAAACTTTGAGAGTTGAAAAAACATGCATTCTCTTCACTAAAATAGAGAGAAGCAAAAAAATAAAAATTCCCCGACACCTTTTTTTTTTGCCTGATCATCGGGCAACATTCTCTCCAAATTTTAGTGAAAAATGTTGAAAATTCACTGGAAACGAACTCAAAATGTGCGCTTCACTCGCTGAAATTTTCGTTTCGAGATACGAAGGAAAATATGTAATGAGATAACTACATAAGATGTTGGAAAATTAATGACCTGTTGATGGACCAAGTGAAGGATTATTTTACTTTAAGAATAGAGCTCATATCAATTACAAAGCGAGCTCAAATGTTGCTCCTGGCAGGAAATATCCTTTGCAAGACCTGATTTCCGCTGCTCACGCAGCAAGGTTACTAAGGACTGAATACTTTTCGTTCAATTTTTCGTTTTCTACTTTTTAAAAGCCCTAGCTAATGTGGATTCAATTACAGATAATTAGAGATAATTAATGGAAAGTAACGTTTTTCGTTGATAACTTTGCTTAGAATCAATCCTTTTTCATGGAATTTTTTAAATGAAAGATTGCAATAAGATCTATCTGAAAAAGCAGACAACAATTTTTTGGGAAAAGGATCAAATTTGGGGTACACTGATACCTTAAGGGGACTTTTAGAAGTCCAGATTGTTTGCGGAGCAGCAATTTGGGAGCCTTTTAAGACTAAATGTGTTCTGCCTGTACAAATATACTGAAGTTGAATTCTTTCAAGCATTTGATGCGTCGATCACAGAAGATTGACAAGGAAAGAGATACATTACGAAAATGTCTTCCAAAAATGTTCGACCGAGGATCCAAGCCAGAACAATCGGAGCACGACATGGCTTGATGAAAATTGTTTGTTAGGATCCATTTAAATTGTTTCTTGAAGTGTTGTTGTTCTGGAGAGGCCCCAGAATTGCCAATCTTGGGGGGCCTGAAATCCACTCCATTTGTTGGCACAAGCAGCATCACACAGACTTAGATGGGGACATCAAGGAAACTAATTTTAAGCAGTTGAGCATGATTTACCAGGAAGCCATGACCAGAGAGAAAGTGGGTCCTGTTTGTGTACTGGAAGCTGAAGACGAGACAGTCATCGTTGGCCAGATTTCATACAACCAGAGAAAGGATGAGCTACTTGAATTCTGTGGAACTGAGCATAAATGCTTGGACTATTTCACAAAAGTATTGCAAGATTGGTACATATGGGAGAGCTATCTTGCTTAATCCTCTTCACCCAAAGCTTTGTTTATCACCAGTGGCAGGACATGGAGCAGCTTTACAAGCAAGAGCTAAAGCTGATTATGGCCCCTTGATTGGCCATAGCTCATATGGGGATTCCAGACGAAGAAAGCTTACCACAGCTATCTTGTCTCTTCGCTGTTATGCTAAATTGTTACATGAGTGAAAACTTCCCCCAACAAGAGTGTCACCTGGACCTCTCTGGATCTGATCTGGTTGAGGACTTTTGGAGAAAAAACGGTCAGTAGGTGGGAAATCACCATAATTACAACTGCACTGATTTGAGAAGAAATTCCACATGCATGATCCATCTTGAAGAAATTTATGTCGACCCATCAGCGCCAGAATTTGCGAAGCCTCACCCAAACAAGAAATTATTTGGCTACAGCAGTATGAACAATTCCTGAATAGGCCTGATCTCTTGGCTTAACCTGAATTTGGCACAGAGTTAGAAGAGTGGAAAGAAGGCACTGAGATTGCTAAGCTCTTAGCGAGGTTAGTTGGAATGGCTCCTAAGGGTGATGGAAATTATCATGGAGATGACGATGGTAGTGATGGTCACGATGGTGGCGGTACAGACAACTGGTTTTGGCACCCACTTGACTTTCTGGGTAACACCTTTACTGAAGCCCCTGATGACAACTGCAGGTTGCCTATGTCTAGTGATGAAAAAGAAACTAGTCTTCTTGGACCAGATATCTCAGGTAAGTGAGATTAGTTTTTGGTGTGGGAAACCATTTAATATTGAATCAAAGTGTCACACTTGATATACCAGGCATTGAATTCTTACAAGAGTTGTGATCTAATGTGCCTATTGCACACTACAAAGAAAATGTTCTTTAATGGTTCTATTGAGGGTATTGTAATCTATGGTTAGAATATGAACAGGAAATATTCGTCCATTATACCTCCAGTAATAAAATGAAAGCTTTGCGATTCTTCCCACATTACCATTTCTCACAAAACCACATTCTAATAAAACGTTTTCACTTGTAACATAAGATTAAGTTTGGCATAGAGGATAAAACTGTTAGCTTTGGTAACCTGGCTGAGGCTGAGCTTAACAGAAATTTATATTGTTTTGTTAGAAGACCTGTTACAACACAACAGTGTAGACAGTGGAATGCACTCCCTGCTTTAAGGTCTATACCACCTCAATAATCCACATTTAGTTCAAACATCCCCAATCCTTACCGTCTGGACAAAGCCAGCTGCATCACCCGAGAGTCACCATTCCTGAAACAGGAGGCGAAATATACACAAGCAACTCTGGTGTCTCTCTTGAATGAGGATCCACAATTATCCCATGACAGGTACAGAATTTTGCCTACTTTGAAATGCTAGGGAAGCATTAGTCATTTCAACTAAATCTATTTTTAACTGAAATTAAAGCATGAATAATAGATATATGATATAAATGCTACATCCTATCCTTCGAATTAACCTTTTTAGACTGATGAGAGTTCACCAACGGCAAGAATATTATCGTGGAACAAGTATAATTGCTGGAAGGAATAGAAGCCCCAATAGCACAGGAGTTGCTTTGTTCGATGATTATGCTGTTGTAGACAGGCACAGTCAGTCTTTCTTCATCAGGAGTATCTCTCGCATGGTGTTCGCAGGCAGTCATGTGAGGCAAGAATATAAGTTCCCTGTGGCCTATGATGATCCAAAGAGGGAATCTTTAACCTGCTACTTTCAAGTTTATCAAAATGTCCAAGAGAATGTTTGTAATGGCATCTACAAGACAGGTCCTTCGGAATTACATCAATTTACTGACATCTTAACACAAGTCAATCTGACTGTGTCCGAGGACGGAACCCTTCATATGCCTGCCAACGAGCTGACTGAAATAAGAAGTGGTGTAGCAAGAGTTGAGTCCCAACAAAGACGAAGATGTGCTACCACCACCAGATGTGCTCCTCGAGGCTTCAAGTCCAACTAGTGTTAGAACTGTCCTGTTGTATGATCCTTAAAGGAGATATGGTGGACCTTGTGACAATATTCCATGTGTTCTAAATCAATCAATCAATAAACTTTATTCAAATGTCAAAAGACCGCCTAGCCAGGAAGAAATCTCCCTTACTACCGGTAATATGGGGACATTCTGAAAATTAAATTAAAATAAATAAATAATTACTAGTAATAATTAAAAAAACTATGTACGATAAGATGTCAAAATTATTTACAATAAAATTACAATTTAAGCCTAAAAAGCAATAAAATAATAAAGTTTCTTTTCCTTTAAAATTATTACTATATTTTAGGAAGAGCACAGGCCGCAACCTCTGCACCCATCGTCAATTAATTCACTTAAGTTAAGATCTCTTATTCGTTTTTTAAAAACATTAAGGGATTCTGCGTCCCTATTATTCTTAGGAAGTTTACTCCATAATTTCGGGCCTAAAAATCTAACAGAATGTTTTCCATGCGTGACAGTTTTGCAACGAGGTAACGTAAAGTCAGATTGTCTTAAGTTATAGGTATTCGATTGTCGGCTAAAGATGTTCCTAATATATGAAGGGCAGAGCTCATGCTTAACCTTGTACATAAGAATACATAGATCTTGTAAGCGCCTGTTTAATAAAGTTGGTAGTTTCGCCCTTTTGAGAAGATTCACATAACTCAAGTTATTATCCTTAAAAACCGCTCTAAGCCCTCGTTCCTGCAGTCGTTCCAGTTTTCTTGTGTCGCTTGCCTTGCAAAAATGCCATGCCAGGTGGCAGTATGTGAGGTGAGGAAGAATTGCTGCTTTAAAAAAACGGAGCTTTGCTGTTGTTGGAATGAGGTTCCTCAACCTCATCAACACGCCAATCTTCTGACTTGCCCTCTTACACAGAGCACTTATGTGGTTGTTAAAATCCATTTGAGAGTCGATCGTCACTCCCAAGAGTTGGAGCTCTTCTGCTGTTCTGATCTCCTTTCCATTTAGGGAAAGCCTATCCACAGTACTCTGTCCAATATTCATCGTTTGATACTTTTCCAAATTTCCCATCAACAGGTTCGACTCGTACCATTTTGTAGCTGTTTCTGCGCTCTCCCGCAACTTGGAAGTAACTTCATTAGAATCATAACCGACGTGAAAAATCTGATGATCATCTGCATACATTGATAGGCGGGTGTCCATGTGGTATGGCAGATCATTTTGGAAAATGTTCCACAAGAGGGGCCCCAGGGCAGATCCCTGAGGGCACCCCCGATTTACCGCTCTTGGCGTACTTGAGTAGCATCCAATTTTAACACAATTTTCCCTGTCCCTTAGATAGCTCTCAAATAACTTGATTGTGTTATCCTCAAAACCATAGGCCTTCAGCTTACTTAGCAGGAGTGGGGGGTGGAGGGAGTCAAAAGCCTTTGACATGTCTGTCGACAGTATGCTGACACATAATCCATCATCTCTCGCTTTTTTCCAAGATTCCACCAAATGTATTAAAGACGTTTCACAGCTATGATGTTTACGATACGCCGAAGAGTTCTCGTAGAAAATGCGGCGGAAGCCTGCACTTGTTTGAGCTTCGATTAACTTTTCGAGTACTTTGCCTGTGCAGTTTAATACTGTTACAGGGCGATAATTTTCCTTGCAGTATCTATCATTTTTCTTGTGAACTGGGGCCCAGTCCCCACATTTCCAGGCCTTAGGCCATTCACCAGCCTTAATGCACGCATTGAAAAGATTAGTCAAAGGTCGTTGTAGTTCTTTCGCCCCAAGTTTCAATATTTTAGGAGATATACCGTCTCGCCCAGCCGCCTTTTCTGTTTTTAGGGTCTCGAGAGCTTTGAGGACTTGACCTTGCGTGACTGGTTTCACCTCAAAACCCTCTGCTAATATATTCCCAGAGTCACGTATGCATCGGACACTACCGTGATTCTTGAAGTCCTCAACTGACATTTGTTCTGCATCACGACCTCCAATACCTTCAGCAATGCTGGCAAAATGGTCCGCGAACACCTCAGTGACCATTGCTTGATCTTTCACGATCGTTCCATTTTCCTTGAGGTGAATATCGTTGCCCCGGGAACTATCCTTTGAACTGAGGAAGGGTTTGAAGGTCCGAAAGAAGTCTCTTGGCTTATCCTTTAAAATGATCAACTTTTTGTTGCCAATAGCTCTTGATAGCAATTCTTCTTTGCCGTGTTGCCTCGTTTCGAGCTTTCCTCCCTAACTCCCAGTTTTCTCTCGTTTTATTTTTCAAGAACTTTGACATGGCTTTCCGTTTAGCGCGAATAGCTTGTTTCCATTGTGTTGTCATGTACGGCACATCTTTATCACGAACTTTCATACGTTTGCAAGGTGCAAATTCATCGAGAATGTTGTTCAATAGCCCATTGTGAAAATTCACCTGATCATCAATGTCGTCAAATATCTCACCGACATGCCACGGCGTTACCTCCAACTGCTTTTTGAATTTCTCGGAATCAAAGTTCTTATAACTTCTAAAATGCTTATTGGCATTAACCCTTTCCTTAAGGATTCCATAGATCAGGGCATGATCGCTTAGTGATGGATAATAATTGCCTGCATGCTTGAACAGCCCCGGCTTATTGCTAAGTAACACATCAATCAGAGAT
>OZ026602.1:28165176-28215176 GCA_964020085.1 Micromussa lordhowensis | reverse complement strand
GTAAGTGAAGGTTCTTTGTATGCTTATTAACATCTGATATGGAGCCACTCTGAAAATTCGCTCTCAGCGAAGTTAAGGGGGTGTTTTTGAACTGGCCGCCATCTTGACCGGAAGTAAAATTTAACGTTACCGGAAGTTATTAGAAGACGGTCACAACACCTTGGAATGACATTTCGGGTTGCTAAGGGATGAAGGAAATTCTTATTTTAAGGTTTGTATACGAAATTTGAGCGAAAAACCCTGGCAATGCTCTCAAAAGCCAAAATAATGAAATCAAAACCGGAAGTGAGGTGCCTCTTTCATTGAAAATGATGTAGGACGGTTTGATCAAGTCATCATAAGCATCATCCCTTTGAGACTTGTTTTGAACTTTACACTGTTGAGGAATCTTCCATTTTTTTTAATGATATCACACAAAATATATAACATTACAATCATAACTCTACTTACAATCACAACATTGCGACTGATTACACACAGAAAAGAAACCTCAGTCTATGATATGTGTATTTTTAAAATAAAAAAAATTATTAAGTTGTCTCTCGACTTCAATTTAGCACAGAGCAAGTTTGCTTTGACTTTCTATTATGTAATAACATAGCACAGATAGCCAATGTTCAAAACAACTGAATTATAAAATTGCCCGTGAGGGACTGGTTCAAGTACCCATAGTACTCCGAGGCCCTACTTATTGGCACATGGGGGCAGCCATTTTGTTATGGCAAGAGTAGCTGCGCTATCATAACTGTAAGTAAATGTTTTATTTTCAGTCGTTTCTGCTAGTATTTCGTTAAAATCATTTTAACATTTTCGTAGAACGAAAATATTTATTTCCTAGAGCATCAATAATGTTTTAAATGATGTTATTTTATCATCTAATGAAACCAAAGACAAGCAACGCTTTTCCTGTTTAAGGGAGTTTGATGTCTGAACAAAAATGAATTAGAGGAATGTTAAATTTGTTTAGCTTAATGTTATTCGGAAATCGAACAAAACACCTCCAGTATATAGTTTGATGTCCTGATATTACGTACATGCTATGGTGACTATTATTGCGTGCAACATCAATAAAATACAAATTTTCATTTAAATATTCATTTATAGTACGATTGTGGTCAACGATCAAGTTTTATTTTATTTTTGTTAACCGAGTGACAAGGCTTGGTTCATTGTGAGTACTTAAAAGCATCGATTGGCAGGAAAAACATTTCTGGTAATTTTGTGTTCAATTTACAGCCTAATGATGAACCAGGAGTTAGGCACAAAGACAGACTGGAGTCTTTGTATTCTTTGTCAAGAGAGTAAGAGTGAGGCACTACAGTGCCCTGCAGACTCAAAGAGGTCTGATGTTGGAGCTGGTTACAAGACCCTTGCCGAAAACATTCAAGAGTTCAATGAACTGGGATGTATGCCAATTCAGATTAGCCTTTCTCGACTTAATGAAGGTGATGGGATGGAAAATACGTTTTTGCGCTGCAAAGCCCGATGGCATAAGAGTTGCCATTTGCTTTTCAATTCGACTAAGCTCAACAGAGCCAAAAAGAGACAGGCTCCAACACCTGATTCATCTGTAAGCTGTAAATATACACGCTCCAGCAGCTCAAGCTCTTCACAGATGAATAACCCGGAGAAGATTTGCTTTTTTTGTGATCAACCAAGCACCTCAAAAAGTCCAACTCATGATGTTTGCACTTTTGGATTGGATGCTCGTGTCAGAAGATGTGCGCTTGCTCTGCAAGATCAGAAGCTGCTGGCCAAGTTGAGTGCTGGTGATTTGGTAGCTTTAGAAGCATGCTATCACTCCTCGTGTTTAGTGTCACTGTATAAAAGGGCAGAAACAGTTTTAAAAGATGAAGCAGATGATACCAAATTTCAACTTGGGAGCATCGTATTGGCAGAGCTTATAACGTATATAGAAGAGGCACGTGCAAGCAGCGATTCCATCACCGTATTTAAATTGGTTGATCTAGCTAATATGTACACCACTCGAATGGAGCAGTTAGGTGCAGATATGCAGAGTCGTGTCCATACCACGCGACTAAAAGAGCAGCTGTTATCCCACATTCCCGAACTAGAAGCATACAAACAGGGGCGTGACATTTTTCTTGGATTTAAAGAAGACGTTGGCTTAGTATTAAACAGAGTACTTAAAGAAGATTGCGACGATGAAGCAATTCATTTGGCAAAAGCAGCCAGCATAATCCGGAGAGATATGCTACAATTAAAGAGCGCATTCAATGGTTACTTCGAATCTAATTGCCAGATAGAGTCTGTACCAACCGCGTTGCTGTCTTTAGTGAACATGATTCTATATGGGCCAAGTATTCAAACCCAAGCTTCTTCGTATGCAAAATTCCAAGCAGGACTAAGTATTGCGCAGTTGCTGCAATATAATAGTTTTGTACGGCGACGGGAGGGCGATGTTAAGCAGGAACGCCACAATAAAACGAGAGAGACACCACTTCCAATCTACACCGGGTTGGTTGTTCACGCTAAAACCCGCAGCCGCGATCTTGTGGAGAAGTTGCATGAACTAGGCTTGTCTATATCATACGACAGAGTGCTGGCCATTTCAACAGAATTGGGAAACTCAGTTTGTCATCAATATCATCAAGAGGATGTTGTGTGTCCACCTAGCCTCCGCAAGGGGCTGTTTACTACAGCGGCCGTGGACAATATCGACCACAACCCAAGCTCGACAACTGCTCATGACTCATTTCATGGGACTGGTATATCACTGTTTCAACAACCCAGCGTTCAAGTTCCTGGGATTTGTCGACCGCGAGTGTCACTTGACCAGGCCTTGGCCACAGGTACAAAGTCTGTTGTGGAATTACCTGAGTCTTACAGTCAAGTTCCCCCGGTTGTTCTTCCTAACAAAAACCCGTTAGTACCGGAAGTACAAAGTAACATGCGAGGGGATGGTCAGATTGTTGCAAAGGCAATTGAAGAAGAATTTAAGTGGTTAGAAGATGTAAAGGAAACTATTTCAGGTGATGAAGAGGGTTTGCCACAAAACAAGACAATTTCATGGTCAGTCTATCACTCAAACCAAAGTGGAAAAGAAGAAACAAACGCAGAGTCTGCAATATCCTCGCTACTTCCTCTGTTTCCCGATCAGGCAAAGTCAGCTGCAATGATATGCCATTCCTTGAACATCATCAAAGCATGTGTGGATCACCTTAACACCGGTCAGATTCCAGTAGTAGCGATGGATCAGCCATTATACGCAGTGGCAAAAGAAATTCAATGGAATTTTCCAGGAAGGTTTGGAGAGAGACAATTTGTCATAATGTTTGGTGGTTTACACATTGAAATGGTTTTCCTGAAAGCCATTGGCGGGTGGTTGGAGGGAAGCGGATGGACAACAGCCCTAGCAGAGGCCAATGTCGCAACAGCAGGTACCTCAGACTCTTTCCTCAAGGCCGCGAGCGTCACTCGTACACGGCGCGCGCATCAGATAACCACAAGTAGTCTCTATGCGCTTCTGACCAAGTCATACCAATGTTACAAAGATGGTTTGGAACAAGAAGAACCCGTTGCGTCATTCTCCGATTGGTGTCTGAAGAAGGTAGCTACTGTACCACAGTTCCACTTTTCGTACCTCACACTTCAACTAGAACTGCTGTTGCTGGTGTTTGTAAGGTCCCTCCGAGAGGCCAATTTTGAGCTCTACCTGGACTCACTATCCAAGATGGTACCATGGTTATTTGGACTGGACCATACACACTATGCTAGATGGCTACCAATTCACTTGCGAGACATGTATCGTCTGCAAGACTTTGCACCAGATGTTGCCTTACATTTTAAGCAAGGAAAGTTTGTTGTCAACAAGACGTCAAAGCCCTTCTCAAGTATCCCAATTGACCAAGCTCATGAACAGAACAACGCCTTAGTCAAAGGGGAGGGCGGTGCTGTGGGATTAACAGAGAACCCGAGTGCTCTTCGTCGGTGGATGGTATCTGGGCCGGAGATGGCAAGAGTCATCAATGAGTTTGAGGCCAGCATTGTAAAAGAATCCACTCAAAACAAGCAGAATGGAAAACACCATGAAGACACAAGAAGCTTGCAATCTTTGTTTTATAGAGATGTTACTGCACTGACAAGAACAATTGAAGAAATGGGAAATCCTTTCATGGAGGAAACCGAAGCTCTCTTAGTTTTGGACACTAAGGAAATAATGAGTTCAGATGCAGTGGTGAGACTGCGCAAGGTGGAAGAGGTTGGAATGAGTCCTTCATAACGGAACGCCTGGTGCAGCGAAGCAAGTCATTGTATGATCCAATAAAGAGAAACGATCTTGGCATCTTTAACTTTCCTTCGTCAAAGACGGTGTCTAAGACCAAACAGCAGTTGTCATCTGCAAAGAATGACTGTTTGCTTTTTTCGAGGTTGTACATTTCTTGCCAGACGAGGGAGGGAAACCTGGATGAGTTTTTTCAGCACGAAAATCAAAGTTGCCCACCATCGCTTTCACAAGACGGTAAACTGCGTCTTCCTCAAAAGAAGTCAGAACTAGCTGAATGTCTCCAGTCTTTCACAACTCCACAAGTGAAGATTCCCGAGGATGTCGACGCCATTATCATCGATGGATCGGTTGTTGTCAATATGGTCAAGCCCCGAACAGAGAAAACATTTGCAGAATATTCAAGGCAGTCTTTTCTACCCTACATTCAATCTCAGCTCTCCCATGCTAAGCGACTTGATGTAGTATGGGATGAATATGTTCCCAACAGCTTAAAGGCTACTACTAGAAGTAAACGAGGGAAGGGTGTTAGAAGACGCGTACAGGCGAGCAGTCAACTACCTCGCAACTGGCAGCAGTTCCTACGGAATGACGAAAACAAGCAAGAATTATTTCGGTTCCTAGCTGAGTCTGTACTATCCTTGCACGAGGGAAAGCAAGTCATCACAACCAAAGGCAGAGAAATCCTGTGTACTCTTGCTCGTAGCAGCACCCCGAACCTGGCACCATGTACACACGAGGAAGCTGACACCAGGATGATTTTGCATGCAGCCGACGCAGTCCAGGAGGGTCACCAGAAGATTGTGATACGTACAGTTGACACTGATGTCCTTGTTCTAGCTGTAACACTTGCCGATATGCTTCGGGAACAACAAGTAGAAGTCTGGGTTGCCATGGGCACTGGCTCGCATTTGCGCTACATTGCTGCGCACGAGATCTCGAGCAGCTTGGGACCAGAAATGTCAAAGTCTCTACCCATATTCCACGCATTCACAGGATGCGATACGGTATCTTGTTTCGCTGGACGAGGAAAGAAGACTACCTTTACCGTATGGCAAAATTATCCAGCCGTCACGGATGCCTTCCTGCAGCTGGCGTCTTCGCCTACTCATCCAGTCAGTGAAGCGTGCATGGCAAATCTTGAACGTTTTGTCATACTCATGTACGACAGAACAAGCAGTAAGACGAAAGTTGATGAAGCCAGGAAGCAACTTTTTGCACAGAAAGGTAGAGCATATGATGCAATCCCACCGACAAGGGCGGCCCTATTACAACACACATACAGGGCAGCTTATCAAGGCGGTCACTGCTGGGGCCAAGCCGTCTCACCAAGTCCAGAGTTACCTTCACCTGGCGACTGGGGCTGGATTTTTAAAGATGGAGAATGGCAGCCTTTTTGGACGACTCTACCGGAGGTCATGAAGTCATGCCGAGAGCTCATCCGATGCGGATGCAAGGCTGGGTGCAGAGGGAGTTGTTCTTGTAAAAAGGCAGCACTGCAATGCACCGCCCTTTGCAGCTGTACTGAACAATGTAACAACCGATAAGGATAAACGTGGAATGTATCACTCACACTGTAATGATCACTGTTGTTGAAAATGTTTGAATATATGAACAGCGGGGTGGCGTAAAGCCTACGAAGCACTGAATTAAACTGCCCAAAATTTTTGGATTGTAATTAAGTAAAGTATGTTTTCATAAGAAGAGCCATAAAAGTGTTAAGTATGCTACCGTAATTTTGTTATTTCTAGCCTCTGTAATGCGCATGTCAACAGTTGTTTGCCCGTACAAGTTTTAATTAACAGAATGATTGATTGTGTAAACTGGAGTATTGTTGTTTACTTCAAGCATCTTATGTGTGTATGAGACGAAGTTGAACAATATTCGATAAGCAAAGTGACTTAGGTCTTAACAATTATGAGCAAGTAGAATAAGAGCTTGTGAACTAGATTAAGTCTAGTACGATACTACTGCGTATGCCTGAGAAATAAAAGCACTTAGTAAATGGAATGATAACAGTTTCTTATGAGTTTATTTTAATAAATTATGACATTTGAAGCGATTTCAAAAGGAAGAAACAGATTTAACAAGCACTTTCCCTTTTATAACCTTTCACTTCCGGTAAAAAATGGCGGACATTTTGAAAATTCATCATTTCTTAGTAAATTTTATCATTTTTTTTAAAATTTGAAACAAATAATTTATCAAGGAAAGATTAAAATCACTGCAACATTAAAAATAAAGTTTTATTGAAGCAAGAAAAGAACGTTTAATGGCACTATAATTAAAATAAATTCCACTTCCGGTTCAAAATGGCCGCCATTTTTAAAAACCCTCATAACTTCCCAAAATATAAAATTTCTTCGATGGCTCTATATCCACATTTGTTTATAACATAAACCTGGTACTTCATGCAAAGTTTCATGCTTTTAACTGAAAGTGCACAATTTTTTCACATAACCGCCTGACTATTAAAGGAGATATGGTGGACCTTGTGACAATATTCCATGTATTCTACATGAAGTGAATGTTACAGTATTTCATGAGTTGTACATGAAGTGTGTTGAACAGGGATATAAGCGTGTAAGCGTATGAAGGCGTGTTCAGTTCAGTTCAGTTTTTATTAAAGTGTGTCTGTCTTGAGTGTAAATTCGTCATCCTCATCGTTTAAAGTCGTCCACCATTTCCGACAACGTTACATGGTGTCAGGGATAATGATTCCTCTTGAAAGCTTTATTTAAAGGTCTTGGGTCAAGACAGAGACGGATTTTCCCATTGGGCTTCATGACAACCACTGTGGACGATATCCAATCGGTTGGCTCTGAGACTCTCGCTATGATACCTCTCTCAACCAGCCTCTCAAGTTCTCCCTGATATTTCTCCTTCAGCGCAACTGGCGGTTTGCGAGCTGGAAGTTGAACCGGCGGTACACATTGATCCACTTGAAGGTGCAGTTTGCCCATCAGCATACTATCACCCTCAAAAACATCTTTAAATTGCGTGACAACTTGACTAACTGTAAGACCCTGTGTCTCTCCACCAGTAAATCCATCAACCGTCAGAATATTCTGCCTGTTAACAGTAATAAGTTCCATACCCTGAATAGCAGATGCTCCAAGAACAGGGTTGTTCTCTTCACTGACAATCTGGAACTCAAGATTGTACTTCCTATTGTTCTTTGGATTACGCAAACTAATCCTCCTGTTTCCAAGTGGGCATATTTCAGTGCCATTGTACATGCTAAGAATTGCCTCAGAGGCCTTCAGCTCTTTAAGCTCAGGGTTGTCACAAACTTTCTTATACTCTCTTGCAGGTAGCACATTTACTGTTGCTCCACTATCCAACTGAAACTGGATATCATGGCCATTAACAACCATCTTTGCATACAACTTTTGAGAATTAACACTGTCCAGTGACTCTGCACTCACAGTCAAAAGATATTCTTCAGAGGAAAAATCTTCTTTAATTGTATGAACTGGCTTTCTCTCCTTTTTCTTCTTAGGAGGCCTTGAAGACTTTGAAGACTTTGTACACTTGACTGCAAAGTGGTTCTTTTCTCCACCCTTGCTACAACTTTTTCCCCATGCGGGACATTCTTCTCTACTTCTACATGCTTCTTACATTATCCCATGCTGGTTATCAAAAGGGAAAGGAAAGCCAAACAGGCTTACTACTATGACAGAACTGCTAAAGAGCTGGACAGATTGAAACCTGCAGATGTAGTGCGTGTGAGGCTGAGACCTGACTCAAGGGAGTGGACAAAAGCTGCCATTGATAAGGAAGTTGATGTTAGGTCGTATCAGGTTCGTACAGAGGATGGCCGTGTATACAGGAGGAATCGCAGACATTTCAAGCACTCCAGAGAGCCGTTCCTAACAGAGCCATTTATGGAGTTTCCAGCCAACCTGCCACAGCAGCAGCAACCAGAAGGGGTAGCCCCTAGTGGAAATGTTTCCCAAGCATCAGACAGGGAGCCCACCCTCGAGACATCAAACAAGAAGCCTGTTTCAGAGTTACCAAACAGTTTTTGTCGTCCAGCTGGAGTCAGCCAGTGTTCGAGCAACTAGGTCTGGTGGTGTAGTTTCAGTCCCTGCTCCTCCTGAGCCAGCAGTCCCTGTTACAACCACTAGAAGTGGCAGAGTGGTCAGGAAACCACTCAAATATGAGTCTTGAACAGTAATAGGAGTTAAGAACATTGATTAGGACTTTGAAATGTTTCAGTGCTGGTTCATATGTAGTCATTTTCTTTAATTTCATTTAATCATTTTGTATTATTATTATTTTTGCCAAGGGGATGTGACGATATTCCATGTGTTCTACATGAAGTGAATGTTACAGTATTTCATGAGTTGTACATGACGTGTGCTGAACAGGGATATAAGCGTGTAAGCGTATGAAGGCGTGTTAAGTTCAGTTCAGTTTTTATTTAAGTGTGTCTGTCTTGATTGTAAATTCGTCGTCCTCATCGTTTAAAGTCGTCCGACATTTCCGACAACATTACAGACCTTGAAAATTTAGCTAAATTTTTTAAAGGAGTACGGAAGGCTATAACGTCAATTACAAAGAATCGATAGAAAAAAGTTGTATTTCAGTGCAAATCAAATAGAAAAACTAAGAGAATTCGCCAGAATTGAACATCTGTCATTTTGTTAGCATTCTCTTCCGGTTACTTCCAAATAAGGATTACCGTCCGCCATGTTGTGACGTCAAAGCGCTCATGTTTGTGTGCTCTCCTCCGTGCAGTGCTTTGTTTTGGTGTTCTCGCCCTTCATTAGCTGACGGCCAGAACGAGCTTGCGAGGAGGGGAAATACCTCTTGGTGTAATTGCGAGCATTGTGAAAACTGGGAAAGCCAGCAGGAAAGAGAGTGTGTTTGCTGCCAAGAGATTGACGAAGCCATGACAAAAATATCAGGTGAAATATTGTTAGTTAAAAAGGATAATAAATGTCATGAAACAAGTCGTTCATTGTTTTGATTGTCCTTGTATTTCGCATATGAAAACAGCCATTTTTTGTTTTTAATTTGGCATTGCTGCTTTTTATTATATGGCTTAGATTTGCAGGATGATCCCCCTATTCGCTGTATAAGTCGTCATCCTGATTTCGAAACTGTATGTTTGCAAAGAGAAGTGTTGGAGACGGCCATTGTTGGTTTGAGTCAGGCGGCTGGCATACGAGTGCAACGGGAACTTGCTAATGTGTACGTACCACATCTTTAACATTGCAAATCGTTTTGCTCTTTTGCTAGGATAATGAAGGGTAGATCAGTTAGCCGCAGGCACCCTGTATTTCACAAGCTCTGTAAAGGATGTTGAAACGTTTAATTCACATAATATAAAATTCAGGTGAATATCTAGGTAGATTACATAACTACACGAAACTTCTTACTAACGTTAGACTTAACTGAAAGAATTATTCGTTCATGGAACTCAGGTCACTACATTTGACACACATGGCCATTGCCTAAATTTCTTGTACCTTCTGCAAAACGAAATTGATAAACAGAAGCAACTGACATTTCTGTAGCTACACCCCGATCAGCGGGTGATACAAATTGTCACGGCAATATCACTGATCATTCAGTCTTCCTTTCCATCATAATTTGAGCAAATTTGAAAAGATTTTGCGATACACATTTTCATTTGCATGTTTTCTATTTGCAGCAATTATCGTTACGTGGCTTACCGCCAGTTTACTTGGTGGGTACATGACAGACTGGGGAGATACGCGAGAAAAGTAATCCCTGCTTGTGTAGTGAAAGTAATACGAGCCGTGTATCCAAACACAGATGGGAATTACACAGGCTTTTGCACCCCTGATGAAAGTTACTCAGAAGTTGCATTATCCTGGATACAGGAGATTGTTAGAAATGAAATGTAAATCATTCATTTAGTTTCCTGTATTAAAACGAGATCTGTGCGGATTCCTGCAAATATTAATTTCCCAAGCTTCAAGAATGCGTCGATTGCGCCAATTAGCACTTGTGCGTAGGATCTTGGATGCCTCCCAAGAGACAGTGTGACCAGAACGTAAACAATGTTCCGCTAGTAATCTGGTAATTTTCCCGGGGGTAGGAGCATTTGAATGGCTTTTCGGCCCAGTGAGGGGGAAACTTGAATAAAATTTTAAAAAAATTCAAATGCCTGGGGGGTTGCCCGGGGGGTGGATGTTGAAGCTTCGATTTGACTGGTACATACATTAGCCACCAGAATATGAAGATCCTCAAAAACAAAGACCTAAGACCCAAGTTCTGGTCTACGAAAACAAAGGTCCTCGGTCTTAGTTTACGTATTACGAAAAACGAAGACCCTGTAAAACAGAAACTGTATATATTAGAAGTTAAAACATATGAGCAGCAACGATGCTCGGTAATATAATACGACATTTACACTTCACACGTTTCTTCCAATTATTTATACTGCTAGTACTACTGGCCCGTCTTATCTGTTCTGTTTCGCTATGTGAACTAATTTAATGGTAAAATTCCCGATTATTCTGGAACAGCAGGCAGAAATCGAATGCTAGCTGTCATTGATCTGATTGATCTATAGTTAAGATTGCATGACAGAATAACAAAGAACGCGTTCTGAACAGGAAATGACTCTTGGGTTCTTTAAGTAAATAATTTACTACAATGGAATCTAACAGTCGATAAACCTTCTCTGCTGGAAAATTATTGTTAAAAAGTAAGCAGTTCTTTTTGCTAACGCAGTACGAAAACAAAGATCCCAGGTCTTCGTTTCTTAAAAGCAGAAAAGCCATTGAAAGTACAACTTTAGGCATACCCTGAGATCTAGTAAATCTTATTTTAGCTTTTGATATGTTAAGACACTTCGCGCATGGTGTCTCTTGGTCTTTCTTCAGTCATTGCTGCTTTCGGCTCTTGCATTTGTTTTTCTATGTAATGAGTCCAAGTTTGGAACAGACATCCCCGTCGAAAGAGTGATCGGAATATTTTAGGGTCTGAATAAGGTTTAAGCAGGCTTTATTCGGGCGCATACTCTCTTTGTTGGCCTAGCATTGCATGACGGACGTGTGCAGTGAAAAAACATGATCTTGTTGGTGGTGTGACAAAACAATAGCTTGCTTTGAGCAACAATGATTTGTCAACCTCAAACCCCTTTTGGGGCCTGTTTACATGGCGGGAGGGTGCCCTGGCTAACCGGGCTACCCAGCTAGAAGGGTTAAAACATAGCCCGCCTTTACATACAACTCACCTAACCGGGACAGTGAGTGGACTTAACCACAGGTTAAGAAAGGATATATTAGGGCATAATTACAAGTTAACGCACTCATTGTTCGTGAATTACCGGGATTTACCTGCACTCATTCACTAACAATGCACTCGAAATTTTCAATACCGCATGAGGCCACCACAAAATGTTGGTTTTTAATTTAATAAGTTTCAAAGTTGATAACAAATTACCATAAACACTGGCGTAAAAGCTGCACCTTTTTGCTCAAGTTTAGAAATAACCTTAATGTTTCGGTTGATCTTTATAGCAATACAACTTATTTGACTTTTCCATGATAAATTAGATATAATATATTATTATTAAATGTAATACCTAGATATTTTATTGAGTACTCTTGGTTTAAGTTTAAACAATTTTAAGACAGAGTGACATGAAAGGATAACTTTCTTTGTGGAGGGTGAAAAATGACAAAATTTGACTTATCAGTTTCTTGGCACTCAACCAACTATGAATATTTACTAGTTCATTGTTTACTTTGGATTCAAGGACTTTAAGATTTTGCATTTATAAAACAGATTAGCATCATCTGCAAATAAATGAAAATATAGAATTTCAGAGCAGTTACTAAAGCCATTGATATATAAGAAATAAGAGTAGGGCAAGAACTGAGCCTTGGGGTTTGAGCTTCGCATACATTATCCAAAAGCGAGCGCAACTATTCACACTTTGATTAGTGATTCCTTACAAGATGATGTAGCTAAAGTCAACATAGTGACAGCTATAAGAACAGATCACCATGCAATAACTTTGGAAATTGATAGTCTAGATGACCAGCAGCATGGCCCATCCTTTTGGAAGTTTAATAACAGTCTATTAGATGACGCTCTTTTCGTTTAATGTTTACGCAAAAACTTTCCCAAGTGGCTAGATGAAATTAATTTCTGCCATGATTTCAGAATTAAATGGGACAGGATGAAATACAAAATTCGCGAGGAAAGTATATTGTATAGTAGAGTGAAGGCTAAGGAAAGGAAAAATAGAATTCGAAAAATTGAAAACAGGCTTAAAATATGTGAGAATAAAATAGCAGAATCACCGACACAAGAAAATCTAGCCAACCTCGAATCGGCCAAGACAGAGTATGAAAAAGAGTTTGATTACATCGTAAGAGGCTCAATTATCCAGTCCCGTGCTACATGGTTTGAACAAGGAGAAAGAAAGAGAAAGTATTTCCCGAATCTAGAAAACAGAAATAAGAAAAAAAGGTGCATACTATGTACTTATTGACTGAGTGGGAGGGATGCACGGGAAAATATTTGGCTCGAGGTCCGTACGTCCTGACCGAGAGCCAAATATTTTCCCGTCCGGCCCGACCTTACTCAGTCAATAAGCATTTTATCATATGACTACTTACTGTTGAAAATTTTGAAAATTCTGTTCGAGCCTAAATACGACCGATTACATAAGATCAGACGGCTGCGCGCGCGGAACAATTATATGAAAGTTTCTACAACAAAACTTTGTCATTTATCAGTTTCTTCGCGTCGAACAAGAAACTCACAATTCACGTTCTCATTTTTGTTTGTGCTTAAAAGCCAACAGAAAGTTGACATAAAGCTGTCAAAAATGTGTCAAGCCATCAAAAACTTTGCGAGTTCACGCTTCACTGAAATTGTTTACAAATCTTCATCTGAAGACTCACGAAAATGTCGGCGTCGTTTCAAGCTATTTGTCGACCTCTTGGATTCTCTAAAACAAGGGACAACCGGGCAACTGAATATTTATGACGTTTGTTGGCTCCTACAAACAGTGCCTTGGTTTGCTGACTTTGCTGGTGTAGTGGAAATTACACGGTTAAACACAAGCGAGTTTTTATATTTATCTGGATGAAGCGTGCGGTAATGAACCTGTATTCGCATTCAGTTTCGTCTCTTCAAATAACGCTGACGTAGAAACTACAGAGCAGTTTATCCTACTGCACACAAGGTATGTTTGTGATTTTTCTACCAGTCAACCAACTTCTCCCAGAAACTCTGAAACTCGAAGAAAACATTTATATCATACTTTGTTTACTTCTTCGGTTTTCTTTCTTTTGACCCATGATGAATTCTTTGATGCCATTGAAGGAAAGAAGTTTCGCCGACTGTTTGCTTATTTGAAAGGTTAATTATTGGACAGTTTATCCCGCGGAAAAGTTGTTTCCTTCACCGCCTGTTTGCTTGTTGGTTTCCGAGAAAGTTGTGAGCTTCTTCATTTGCGAGGAGTGTTAAATTTCTTTCTTTGATTTCGGAATGAGTTAGTTCGCGACTGAAGTAGTTCTGCATGGGACAATTCGCCTGGATAGTAAAATTCGCTCTCAGAATGTTCAATTTCATGACTCATTGTGGAGAGAACAAACTTTGGCAGCAACAAAATATTGTTTTTGCCACACGCATCGATTTTTTCCGCACTCGTTTCTAGTAGGGCCGTACGCATTTCTAGTAGGGCCGTACGTGTTTTTCCGGCCCTATCACTTCGAGGCGTACGGCCCTCATACGGGACCTTTTCTCTTATGGTTTTGCAAGGAAATTGCGCGCGGGGCCGTACAGGTCATATGATAAGAAAGCTTATTCGTACAAATGGAGAAGAGGCTACTGCTCCGGACACTATTATAAACAAAATTCACAGTTTTTACTCCGAACTTTGATGAAAAGTCGGGAAGACAAACTGACTATTCAGCTTGTCCCTTTCTGGAAGACACCCTTTCATCTCCTAAGCTAACTGACTCAATGCATGAAACGTACGAGGGCCAATTAACATACTCCAAATGTTTTAAGGTGCTATCTACCTTAAGTAACAATAAAACGCCTGGAAATGATGGACTCACTATAGAATTTTACAAGTTTTTTTTGGTCAGAAATCGGAACATTGCTAGTGGATTCATTAAATTATGCGTGTTTTCATGGAGAATTATCAAGTTTTCAAAAGCAAGCTGTGATAAACTTAATTGAGAAAAAAGACAAAGACAGGAGATGGATAAAAAACTGGAGACCAGTCTCTCTAGTAAATGTTGATGTTAAAATCGGTTCAAAAGCTATCGCTAAAAGGCTAGAACATGTCTTACCACATATTATTCATTATGATCAGAATGCCTTTGTGAAAGGGAAACCATTTTCAATGCAGTTCGTATGATAAGCGATGTTATGGAATTTACAAAAATGCAAGATTATCAAGGTATAATGACTGCAATAGATTTTGAGAAAGCTTTTGATTCTTTAAACTGGAATTTCCTTCTGAAATCACTGGAATTCTTTGGCTTCGGGAAATCCTTCTTGGGGTGGATTAAAACGTTTTATAAGAATATATCAGGTCGTGTTATCAATAATGGTTTTTCCACTCCCTCTTTCAATCTTAAAAGGGGTGTTCGCCAGGGCGACCTGCTCTCGCCATCTCTTTTCATAATAGCACTTGAATTATTAGCAGTATCCATACGAAATAACGATCAAATTAAGAGTATTGCAGTTAATGGGTCTGAAATTAAACTAGTTATATTCGCTGATGACATGACTTCATTTGTTAGGGACAAACTTTCACACTACACCCTTTTTGATACTATCGATCTGTTCGGTACATACTCCAAATTGAAGGTTAATCACGACAAAACAGAAATTCTTCTACTAGGAAATATGGATGTAAGCTGTTCGGAGTTAGGTGTAGATGAAATAAGTAAGGTCATAAAAATTCTAGGGGTTTACTTTATTTACCTTTAATCACTCATTTTTATATAAGCTAAACTTTGAATCAATCGAGAAATCTCTAAGAGGATTGTTGAAGGGCTGGAGTTGGAGAGAAAAATCCAAGTGATTAAGTCTTTCGCGATACCGAAGATCTTATACAGGGTTGTTCTCATTTCAAACAGAAAAGAGTTTATCAAAAAAATAGTTTATTATACTCTTTTGTTTGGAAGGGAAAAGACAAAGTAAAACGCACAGCATTTATTAATCCTATTGATAAAGGAGGCTTGAAAATGCCCAACATTGAGTCAATGATTTCTGCCCAAAGAATAATTTGTATTAAGAGATATCTCTACACCGATCCCGCTGGCTGGGAGATTTTTCTAGAGTTTTATTTTAAAAAAGTAGGGGGGGGGATTTTTGTTTCATTGTAACTTTAACTATATCAAACTACCAATAACTCTTCCAGAATTTTACAAAGAATGCATTGTGACATGGACCCGCTTAAACGAGGACACCACCTCTTCATCCTCTGAAACAACCAGTTCATTTGCATTGAATCTAAGTCAATTTATAACAGTAGGATGATTGATCTTGGAATCATAAGAATTGGAGACCTCTACGACACACAGGGAGAGATCAAGTCATACAAGGAACCATTATTTTCAACTCTCTCGCCAGTGGACCATTTTCTACTTTTCAGTCTCTTCAATGCTTCTCCAGAAGAATGGCACAAAATATTAAAAACAAATAAAAACTCTACCTCCTCAATAACTCATGATCTAATCCAATCTGATTTCATTTTACACATTGAAGGGAAAAAAGTTAATTCTAAAATCTTAAATCAAAGTCTTATATGACAGTTTTGTTTCTAAGATTTCCAGTATACCAACTGCGCAAAAGAAATATAATGAAATTTTCAGCACGCAGGTTTGTCTCGCAAGATGGCACATTGTCTTCGTGTTACCTTTGCTACTCGATTGTTTCAGAATTCAGTAGAAGAGAAATTGGTCAGAGAAAGAACCGGACACAGGTCCAATGCATGTTTCGGTTATCAAAAGGGTAGTGACAAACAGGCCCAAAATGTAAGTAAACTTTTGGAAGAGCACTCCCTTCTCTTGTTTGTGAGCGAATGCTAGATTTGAACCACCAAGGTTTAGGTCATTGCGCTATTGCAAGAGAGGTCAGGACTAGTCATACATTCATAAGAAACATTATTAGAAGTTACGATGTAACAAATTAATTGATTTGAATACAACGCGCTAAATTGACACAAATGTTCTTGAATACATTGAAGTGCAAAAACATATAAAACTGAGCACATGCACATCAGAGATACAACACAGGCTGCTGTTGGATGGAGTGTTACATCCTAATGACTTACCAGGAGAGTCACAAATTAATCAACTGACGGTGTCCCTGGTTGAAGCCGAAAAACCAGGAGCACTGGATTGGCAAAACGAATATCTACAAGATGTATCTAGATATCCAGCCAGTAAGCTTCATTTATTTGCTGAATCAAGCATGATCAAAACGACGGGGAATTGCAAGTATTTATTCAACAACGAATCTAATGCGACATTTACATCAATTTGTTCCATTCAGTTGTCAGTGCTGATTACTTCAATATTCTTCAAACTCCATCAAATGGTTTGGAACTTCCCAATTTATTCAACAATGCTTTCCAGGTTGACCGGGTGGATGGATAGAAGTGCTTCTCTTGAGCGTGGCGACGTTGTAGCAATGGACAATTGAGGATTTCACCATGCCCGGCACATTGAGCCATTGTTGTGAAATATGTTCAATAAATGCGGAATTGAGTTTATTTATCAACCACCATATTCACCACACCTTAATACATATGAGTACTGTTCCAACCAAATTAAAAAATTTCTTCAACTGTACCAGTTGTTGGCAATAAACAAAACTGAAGTGGCAATTGGAGAAGCAATTAGTCATATCACGGCGAAAAACTCAGCAGGGTATTACAGGAAGTGCGGCTATCTGGTATAAAACTGAGAATATATGAGATAAAATTAACTGAGGAGAAAAAAGGGGAGAACAGCTGCACATTACTTATATTGAATATTCATGACAATTGAGGTGAAACTAGTATTTATTTTGGCTTCTTGTTTGTTGATAGTGATAAAAATATGCATGTTGCACCCTTGTTTGTTTCAAGTCACCTGGTGTACAGTAGTTTCTATTTGAAGGGCTTCCTGCAAAAAGGGCGTATATCGCTTTTTTAGCGGATTTTCATTTTTTTCTGCAGGATTAAGCTAATTTTTGGCAGACTGACTTGTGTTGACATGAAAAACATTGTTCCGTAATTGATTTTGTTGGTTTGCGCGTCGTTTTCGAGAAATACCGTATGCAAAAAAGTCAGTCTTCTAAGCGCCATCTTTTGGAGATCTTGAAGCACCTATGACAGACTGTTGAGAGAGTGCGAAGTCAAAATCAAATCCCACAGCAAGGCTGCTGCCTAATGGGCGCCCGGTAGCCTGGGGCACCTAAGTTACTTGCCTGGGCGACCAAGTTTCTGTGCAAGTAGCCCAAACGGGCGCCTAAAAATCTTTCAGAACACGGGTCATTTCCACTTAACATCCACATAAATTTTGTTGCTATTAAGTTGACTCGAAATAATAAAACTATTAATAAATTTGCGAAAATCCAAGCGCGGTAGATTTTCACAGAGTAGGAACAAAGAAACAAAATATCGTTCCACTGCGATGGTTTTCAGCCATTTTATAACTTATGGCAGTTGGAGATTGGGTCAAACATGTGGTGTGATGGCTTATCACTTATTCTGTTCCGGGGGCACCTGTATATTCCACTATTCTCTCTAATACGATTGTGAACTGCGTGGCTGCAATTTGCGCCTATAAATAAGCAGTCTGGCAAAGTCCCCCACAAAGTGTTGTAAAGCGCTTTGAGCCTCTGGATAAAGCGCTATATAAATGTCGTACATTATATTCATTATATTATATTATTTGCCAAATATGGAAAACCACAATTATGGGCTGTTTGTTGTTGTCTTCCACATGTTCTTCGGTTTTCGTCTTTGCTAGCGAAATTGCTTGTTTGTCGATTTGGAGATTTTGAGGGCTTTTTTATTCTCTGGAGTCGGATGAGCGACGATTGGCAATATATTTTAGTTACCTGCTCTCGACCTCACGAGCTGGATTTTCGATTGATGCGGACAGTCAATTTGGCGAGAGTTTTAGCAGTGCGGTACGTTTTGTGTTATATATAAAGCGAATTCCTTCTATCTGTGAATAAAGAATTAGTTAATTAAATGTGTGTTGGTTGTGTCTTACTTTGTCACGTTGCACGTGAACATGCACCATTTTGGCGCGAAAGTTTGCAAAGGTTTACTTGGCAGCGATGGTGCTCACGGAGCAGGTAAGTGAAAGTTTCTTTCCCGATTAACTTTTTAAGACGATTTGATTAACACAATTATATAAGCCGAAATATGGATCTTTCATTCACCATAAAGGCTTACTCAGAACTTTGATGAAAAGTCGGGAAGACAAACTGACTATTCAGCTTGTCCCTTTCTGGAAGACAACCTTTCATCTCCTAAGCTAACTGACTCAATGCATGAAACGTACGAGGGCCAATTAACATACTCCAAATGTTTTAAGGTGCTATCTACCTTAAGTAACAATAAAACGCCTGGAAATGATGGACTCACTATAGAATTTTACAAGTTTTTTTGGTCAGAAATCGGAACGTTGCTAGTGGATTCATTAAATTATGCGTGTTTTCATGGAGAATTATCAAGTTTTCAAAAGCAAGCTGTGATAAACTTAATATGGAAAACCACAATTATGGGCTGTTTGTTGTTGTCTTCCACATGTTCTTCGGTTTTTGTCTTTGCTAGCAAAATTGCTTGTTTGTCGATTTGGAGATTTTGAGGGCTTTTTTATTCTCGGGAGTCGGATGAGCGACGATTGACAATATATTTTAGTTACCTGCTCTCGACCTCACGAGCTGGATTTTCGATTGATGCGGACAGTCAATTTGGCGAGAGTTTTAGCAGTGCGGTATGTTTCGTGTTATGTATAAAGCGAATTCCTTCTATCTGTGAATAAAGAATTAGTTAATTAAATGTGTGTTGGTTGTGTCTTACTTTGTCACGTTGCACGTGAACATGCACCATTTTGGCGCGAAAGTTTGCAAAGGTTTACTTGGCAGCGATGGTGCTCACGGAGCAGGTAAGTGAAAGTTTCTTTCCCGATTAACTTTTTAAGACGATTTGATTAACACAATTATATAAGCCGAAATATGGATCTTTCATTCACCATAAAGGCTTAAATATAAATTGCGACGATGCTGAAAATACTCTTGAGACTCGGAGTATTTCGATGTTAACGAATACCGTGTACTCTGCCATTTCTACTTGTATTGAAGGCAAATCTACTGCCTGGCTCCTATATTTCTGTAGGCCCATTGTTTAACCCTTTCACTACTAGAGCGGCCAAAAGCGGCCAACCGGAAATGGCCAATTATTCCTAGAGCGGCCAAATAAATGTACCCATTTTTAACTTACCCTCTCTTCCCTCAGCAATCTTTTGTGTCTCAAAACAATAGTTGTATTGTTAAAGCAAGCATTGGCCAATCAAATCCTCTGAACTGCGCATATGATTTGTACTCCCATGTAGAGTAGTGAGCGGTCAAAATTTTCAATTCGCTACAGTAAATGAAAAACATGGCTGAAGCTTTAAACGTAACTGCGGAGGAATATCACGATATTTTTGGTACTTCGGATGAAGAAGATGCCGATATAGATTTTGAAGGCTCTGATATGGAAGTTCAACAAATTGATAGCGATGAAGAGTTAGAAGCAGAAGAAAGCAACAACGAAGGCGACGTGGCTGATGCAATCGACGAGCAAACCGCGTGGTCAAATGAGCTTTCCGACTTTGTAATTTCACAATTTAACAGCCAATGTGGAATAAAAGTCGCAGTTCCACCAGAATCAAAGTCTGATTTCTTTTTCAATTTGATTTTTTCGGATGAATTGATAGATTTAATTGTGAGGGAGACCAACAGATACGCTCGACAAAAGCTTGCTGGCAACAACACACGGCTCGCGAAGTGGCATGATGTGACTCGCCAAGAATTGAAAGCCTATTTTGGCATCTGCCTTGTGATGGGAATAAATAACCTTCCACGACTCGCAATGTACTGGTCTTCAGATCCCCTTATTGGCAACACTGGCATTCAAAACATTATGACAAAAAATAGATTTGAGGAACTTAGCCAGTATTTGCACTTCTCAAATTCGGAAACAGAACCACAGCGTGGGGAAGAGAATTTCGACCGCCTCTATAAGGTTCGCTCACTTCTTTCAGGCGTTTTGGAGAACTCTCAGAATGCCTACAAGCCATCCAAAAACCTCTCCATCGATGAGGGGATGATTGCTTTTAAAGGCAGGCTTTCATTTCAGCAATATATGCCAGCAAAACCGACAAAATACAGCATCAAAGTCTGGATGGCCGCTGATTCGCAAAATGGCTATGTAAACAACTTTTCTGTTTACCTTGGTAAAGAAGCGAACGTTCCTCGTGCCAACGGCCTAGGCTACGATGTTGTGATGAAAATGGCAAGTCCATTTCTCAAAACGCACAGGCATATCTTTTTCGATAATTTTTTTACCAGCACAAAGCTTATGGAAGATCTGCTAGCCCAAGATACCTATGCTTGCGGCACAGTTCGATCAAATCGCAAAGACTTGCCGCCATGTGCAAAGGACAAACTGCGGCAGGGAGAAAAAGTCTGCGCTCAGCGAGGCAAATTAATTTTTACCAAATGGCACGACAAAAGAGACATTTCGTTCCTGTCCACAAATGTTTTGCCTAGCGAGCCATCACGTCTTGTTCCGCGACTAAAAAACGGGCGAGATATTCAAATTGAGAAGCCCCGTGTTGCTGATGTTTACACGGCAGACATGGGAGGAGTTGACCGCGCTGATCAGCTTCGGTCTTTTTATTTTGCCGGTTATTCCTCACGAAAATGGTATAGGTATATCTTTTGGTTTTTATTTAATCTTTCAGTTTGTAATAGTTTCATTCTCGAATCAATATATCGCACAAATCAAGGAGTGCGAAAGCGACCGATGATCAACTTCAGGCTTGATTTGGCAAAGCAACTAATCAATGGTTTTACTCAAAGGAAGAGGAAGCGAAGATCACAGGAGGCTCTAAATCAACCTGTGGCTCGCGAAGAGCACATTTCAGTTCATGTCAAGGGTAGGAAGAGAAAGTGTGTTCAATGCATACAGGCTGGGCGAAGAACAGCGAAAGGATATAAAGTTGAGACTCGCTTCGAGTGTAGTTTGTGCAAGGTCGCGCTTTGCCACACATGCCACAATGAATACCACGCTCGCGCATAAATAAAGTCCTTTATTTCCTTTGTGTAGCCATACAAAAAAATTGAACAGGCACGCATGAATTGTTTTGTATTTGTACTATATTTTTTTCTTTCACGAAGAAACGTTGTTATCTGATTTGCTGTACATTTTTAGCTTTGATCTTTTAGAAGCGTTTCGTGACAAATAATATTATGGCGGCAAATTTGAATTTTTGTTGTGTTGATACTTTCAAGTTTAAAATGTATTCATATCTAGACAGCAATGTACATCTAACTCATGACAAACAGTAAAGCAACCATTTATCTTTATTTTTGTGGTCTTTTATTTCCATATCTTTTCCTAAAAATCTACTGAGCATGTATATTTTGATTTCTATTTCAAAATTACCTGTCAACCTTAATTTGCTACAGGAACAGAGGAGATTGACCTCATTTGCATATAGTAGTGAAAGGGTTAAGAGCAATGCCTATTTACGGCAAGCTGGTGTCTAAAATAAACAATATTATCATCTTAGCTTGGCTGTCAATAATGGCGCAAATTCAAATGCATCTGCTGCCAGATTTAACTCTCCGTTTTTGCATGTAATCAATGGCCTACAGCTTCGGTCTAGAAAATGAAGTACAAAACTAAAGATTTAATGTATTGAAGCCAAATAGTCAAAACATAGGTTAGTAGAGGAAAATTAAACCTGAATATTTAGACCATCTAGTGGTTTTGGAAACCATCTTAACATGCAGGTAGTACTGTCAGAAATCAGACAGTATTTATAGATTTTGTATGGCGAATCAGGAATGCTGGGCAATTTTTTAATCATAAAGTTTGGGTTTATATTCCCCAATTTTGGTCGAGCTGTGGTACAAAGCGGCATTTATTTATTTATTTTAATCTTCATTAAAAAAAAACCCGGAAGGTAAATATATACCTCCAAAGAAAAATTATAGACAAATTATTTTCTCAATAAAATGGTCATTTCATTCCAGTTAAAACACTATACATTTTCAATGGTTTTGCCGACCTTCCAAGATGTTGAAAAGGTTTAAGGAACCTGATTTATAGAGTAAAATTAATAGATTTGCCTTAGGCGGGGGCAAAGATTGTGATAACTTTTTTTTTAATTTCAGATTAGCGATTTAAAAAGTCTAAAAGAAGCCCTAATTAGCGATAAGCCAAACACCCCAGATTTGTGTTGTGAATTAAAGGGCAAATATCAGCAACAGTTAAAACTTAACCAGTCCTTCCAGAGGTCCAGGGAGTTGCAGCAAGATCACCTGGCACAGTCGTTAATTCCCTTTGATGCTCCTTCAGGGCTAATCGCTCGTAAAGTTGTTGGAGATGGCAACTGCTTGTATTATGCCACTTCTCTCTCTCTAGTGGGAACCACGGAATATTCCATTGTTCTTCGTATTTTAACAGCAATTGAGTTGTTTGAAAATGCACAATTTTATGGAAACCATCCACGTTTTAGGGAGGCAATGCAATCTGGTTGTTCTTTTGGAGAAGCTACTGTTTTCACGCTTGCCCTAAGAGAACCTGGCATAGCGGAGTGGGAACGCAGTAACAGCCGTGTGTCAGCTGTTCAGAGCGACGCAATCGGAGGATGCCAGTTAGGTGAATGGTCTTCGTTAATTCATATTATGGCCCTTGCAACAGTTATTTCTAGGCCTATCTTTACCATTTATCCCAATTGTTCTGAAGGCATCCGCCCCCTCTTACATGGCCTTGTGAAGCCACATGACATGCTAGAAACGGTTTCTAGTGACTGTTTGTATATCCTTTGGTCTAGGGAGGGTGGGCTGGACAGCCGCCCAAATGCTGCTTTTGTTCCCAACCACTTTGTTTCCCTGTTTCAAGAGAAAGATTTCCTCAAAGTTTCTCATGGGCCGATCAAAAAGGAACCCCCCCTTAAAAGGTCCTTTTGTTTGGAAGACTTTTGGTTTCCTTCTGCTGCAAAAAAGAAAAAGAAAAACAAAGTATGTGTTAACAGCAAGAAAACGAAAATGGAAGATGATATTGACACAGTAAGCAATGACAAGAGCAGTACTGAGATGGATTACGAAGTTGAGGTGAAGAACGAAATGAAGAACGAGCATGAAAATGAAAAGAAGATGGAGGATGAGTTGAAGTTACCGAAGGATAGTTTGAAGGTGAAGGATGAAAAAGGGATGGGGGATGAGAGAAAGGTGAAAAATAAAGCAGAGGAGGAAAAAAGATGAAGGATGAAGTAGAGGCAGAGCAGGAAAAAGAGCTTCAATATGAAAGAAAGATTGAAGAAGAAAAGAAGATTAATGAAGAAAGAAAAATGGGAAAGGAGAAAAAGGTTGACGGTTGTAGTACTGAAGTGGAAATGGATGAACTTAAGAAGAATACAGTTGTAAAAAGGACCAGATCGCATCGCATCAACATATTGACAAAAGGAACAGCACAACCACTCCTCATTCCTGTACCTTATCCGAATGCAAAACCAGATGGGGCCGTCGTAACTGCTATGTACTGTGGAATATGTTCAAAGCATCCCACGATTGCAACAAAGGAAAGTGAATTTTCAAAGAAAAGTGGGACGAATAATTTTAAAAACGAAACACCCAAGAAGCATGAGGCAAGTAAGAATCATCAAAAATGTGTCGCTGCGGAAAAAGCAATTAATAACCCTAAAAGCACTGAAATGTACAAATGCTGTAAGCAACTGTATGACCAAGAAGAAGAAAAGGTAGAGAAAAAGTTCAAGACAGCCTTCTACATTTCAGCTTTGGAACGGCCACTAGATGACTATGAGAGTCTCTGCACACTTCAAAAGTTAAATGGGGTAGAGCTTGGGGAAACGTACTTGACACGATCTGCATGTACTGACTTTATTGATCACATTAGCTCTGTCATGAAGGATGATCTTGCAGACACCTTAAAGGCTTGTAATTTTTTCTCCTTAATGATTGATGGAAGCACAGATCATGGTGTTATTGAAGAAGCAATAATGTATGTGCGTTACTTAGATAAGTCCGTTGGTCGACCATTAATTGTGTTCCTCAGGATCGAAGAACCCAAGACTGGAACGGGACGAGGTTTTTTAGAGGTGATAGATTCGTGCTTTCAAAGCGTCACAAACCTCAATTCAGACACCTGGAAGGAGAAGACTACAGGGTTAGGAACTGATGGCTGTGCTGCTATGACGGGTGAGAAGAATGGTGTCGTAGGGTTGTTGAGAAAAAATAAAGCATTTATGGGGTTCTGGTGTGGTGCACACAAGCTTGAACTAGCAGTTGTGAAGTGTTTAGAGAAGTTCCCAGAGTTTGTTAAAGTGCGTGATACCCTTCGCAGTTTATACCAAGAATATCACTACAGTGCCAAGGCTCTCAGAGAATTAAAGGAGTTAGCAGAGCTATTCGATGACCAGATCTCTAGACCAACTAATGTTTTTGGAGCAAGATGGTTACCACATCTCCAGACTGCACTTCAGGTGCTGTTTCGTGGATACAGAACTCTGATGATGCACTGCCAGAACACCAAAGAGATGCGCAAAGGTTCAAGTGGAAGACAGGGACGAGCAGCATTTTCAGTTAAAGTGCAACTAACCCCCAAAATTATTTTTCCTTTAACAAAATCTACTAGTTTTCCCAATTACTTCAGCGAAAAAATTATCTCGATTGATAAAATCCCCACGTTTCTACAGGCGTTTAAAGTTGTAATTTCTAGTCCCACAACCGAGCAAAATGGGATCTGGGTCGGGCTTCTAGTGACGTCATTGAAGGAGCTGGGCACAAAGAACTCAAGAGACTTTGACTGGGCTTCGAGCGCTGTGAAAACATAGTTGGGGTATTTGTGCCTCATATTTTATCAAAAATGGACAAGACTTTTAAGTGAAAGAACTGTATCATCTAGTAACACAATTCGGAGTCTAGCTACGATTCGGACGGCTACGATGTATACATTGTTTTGCATTTCGAAGCGCGGGTCGCCGAGCCGGCCACATCAACAATTTGCCGGGCCATTTGTCTTATAAAGTTAAAATAATGGCGAAGAGTTATTAAGATGTCAATGAACACGAAGAGTGGAACTTTGACTTTACAGAACTTGTAGAATTTGGAGTGTCAAAACATTTCTAGATTCAAAAATCGTCTTTTCGCTCCGTATGTATGCATAGTCAATTAGTGCGTTCGAACATAAACATTGCAAGCTACACAAACGGGCATATTTCGTACTGGTAATGGAAATTCCTTCAACAAGATCTTGACAAAAGTTTCAGTATACAGTGAGTATAGTGTCAGGTAAATGAATACATTTCTCCCGGCTTCACTGTTCTTTTGTTTAAACAGCCCTTTGAACTCTCAGGTTATTAATTAATAGCGTATTACTAACCTGATTTAGTTTGCGTTTCGGTTGATAACAAGCGCATTCTTCTTTCAGCGTGACAATCTCAGTCGGTAGAGTCGAATCTAAATGGTTTGTTTTACTTTCCTTGTATACTCATCAATGCTTGATTCGTTTTAAGTTTGTAATTGAGATATATTTCGTTGCTCAAGGAACAAAACAATTGTGTATGCGGAAGGGCCTTTGAGAAACTCGGCTGGATTATCCACGTCGCGCGTGTGGTTGTATATAAAATCCACAAAATACATACCTAGTTTAGCAGTTCAAAGCTTCAGTAATCTTAATCGCCTCGTTGTAGGACGTAATTTCGCTTACTGTTCGTTTTGAAAACTCTCTATTTCAAGGACAAAAAAAAACTTGAATGCGTTTAATTTGCCGTATAATTTTCTCACCAAGTTTCCATTATTTTTTTTTTCTTTTTTTTTTAGTTAAATTAATTGGTTTAATTAATTGCTTGTATACATTATCTTAAGTACATTTATGAAATTAACTTACTTACAAGGTAGTTCTAGATGATTAGCTAAAAGTGAAGAATTGATTAATCAGCCACTTAAAAGCAATTCTACATAGGATTTCCATTTATCGCGGAAAGAAATAGTTCTATTCGATTTGAAAGCAATATATTTTTCAGTTTCGTATTTCTTTTCAAGAATTCTCTCAAAGTGACTAATTGATGGTTTGATTTGTTTGTGCCTACAACTCCATAAATAACTTTTACCTAGAATTATTACATAGTTGACTAGATCCATCCCCTCCTTCAAGATTCCTATGATAACGTCACTTAGTAAGAGACATCCGCAATTACTAATATTAGTTAAAATGTTGGCAATAACATCCATCCAAAAAGAGTACGAAAAGGGACAAGTAAATAACACATGGTTTCTAGTTTCTTTGGTATCTTGACAGAAAGAACAGTTAGGACTTGTTATATAACCTATTTTAAAAAGAATTTCATTGGTAAAAAGAATAGAGTTAAGTACCTTATATTGAAAAGATCTTAAGTAGGGTTCGCTACAAACTTTTATGGGCAACGAAAAGGCGTCTGAAATACATTTATCTTCCAAATTAAATTCTTCCTTCATCTTGGCCCATTTCGTTGGCTTTTCATACTTAAATTTTATCAACAAGCTATAATAATTACGACATTTAAAGTTCTCCATATCAAGAATGACGGTAAAGAAAGGTGAACGTGTACGTAAATTTAATGGCACAGCATGTCTCAATCCTGTCCAAGTCAAAAAATTAGAATTTAAAGACTTTTCTCCTTCAGAAATGTTAAAGGAGTCAATATTTGTCTTATCATAAAGTAAATCTTCGGTATACTTAATACCTTGTAATAGGTATCGTTTATAAAACACACTTTTACCGTCGATCTTAATTTCTCTGTTGTTCCATATAATATATCTATATTCGCCATCACAATCAACCAGGTCTCGTAATTCTGACCACCATAGTAACAGTTCATAATAAAAATCAGATATATTTAGTTTATCAACAGCATAATTACAATTAAATAAAAACAATCCTCCGTGACTACTTAAAAGGTCATTAAGATAAAGTTTCCAAAAACTGCTACAACTATCATCAATTATTCTTTTTAACCAACTTAACCTCAAGGCTTTAACCATGTTTTCATAATCAACCATGTTGATACCACCAGAATGGTAGGGGGCATAAGCGGAGCGTCTAGTAACCTTATCTTTTCCATTCCATAGGAAGTGAAACACTAGAGTATTAAATTCTTTTATAATTTCAGGTGGAGTAGTTAACACAGAACTGGGGTAAATCATTTTTGAAAGCAAGAAGGCCTTGATAATCGTTACTTTACCATGGATTGACAACCCTCTCACTTTCCAAAGGTTAATCACATTTTTAATTTTCTTCAGTCTTTGTTTAAAATTCTTCTCAACTGACAGTTTAATATCATATGTTATATGAATTCCTAAGAATTTAACACAGGTTTGCCATTTAACTCCGAGTGGTTGATCTTCACAACTCCTAAGAGAACCGATCCACATTGCTTCTGTCTTTTTAACATTTAGTTTTAAGCCGGAAGCCTTCTCAAACTCTTTAAGTAAACTAAAAAGTACGTTGGCGGAGTTCAAATCCGATAAAACCGCTGTTGTATCGTCAGCAAACTGTAACAATTTAGTCTCCAAATCATTAATTTCTATCCCTTTGATACTATCATTATTTCTAATGGCAATAGCTAAAATTTCAACTGCTGTTACAAACAGGTAAGGAGAAAGCGGGTCTCCTTGTCTGACTCCGCGCTCTATATTAAAGTAGTCGCAGCACAGACCATTATTAATGACGCAGCTTTGAATATTTTTGTAGAAAATATTAACCCATCTTATTAATTCTGGTCCAAAATTAAATAGTTCTAGACATTTATTAAGAAAGTCCCATTCTAAGCTATCAAAAGCTTTTTCAAAGTCAATAAAGAATAAAATACCGGGTTTATTATTATCTTTTGTGTATTCCATTATGTCAAGGATTGAGCGGATATTTTCGTAAATGCTTCGACCTGGGACGTATCCTGACTGATTCTCATGTACTAAATTGGGCAGCACACATTTCAGCCTTTCCGCAATAACTTTAGTTGGTCTGGGACTCAAGAGATCGTTTGAATTGACTAGGCGTATGGCTCCAAGCTTACCCCAAACTCGCGTCATATTTAGTTCTATCTACCTTTGCAATGTCGAGCTTTGCACTAGAAGCTAAAGAAGAATATACAGGCCATGAAAATCTCTAGGTGTTTACAGTAGCGGCGAAACCGAGATCGATAAACAGCCTCCTCGATGGCTTACTCTTTCGGTCCGACCAAGTCAGCCCACTTCTTCCGTCTTTCTCTCGCTTCTCGACGAGTGCCATCGAGATAGAGGTATTGAATGAAGAAGAATACTCTCTCCTAAGCTTTCTGTAATGCTACAGAACCAAAACATTGTTACTCCTGCGATGACGTCACGAGCCAACTCGTCCCATTCTCCGCTATTCCTCGGTCGTGGGACATGGAAAGGCCAATTTTACGAACTTTGAAAATTCATAGAAAATTAACGAAAATAGCTAGAACGATAATTTTTTTCGCAGTGGCGATCAGGAAAACAAGGAGATTTATATAAGTGAAAAACAATTTTTGGGGTTAGTTGAACTTTAAGTTCTTGACATCATTTAAGGGGTTGCTCCTTACTAGTTTTCTGTGGGACATTGCAGAGGAAGCAGCGCATTTGAGTAGGGTGTTTCAAGCCGAATTTCTTACAGTTACAACTGCAGCTGCAGCAGTCCGCAAATTTGAGTTGCAGTGCGTTAACATGAAGTTTTCTGATGGTACTGGGGTTAAGTCATTTCTTAAAGAAGTAGGCAATGGCAACATGTTCAAGGACATTTCAATTACAAGGGATGACAATGACATTGCTGCGTTTCAGAAGATAAAATTGTCTGTTTTGGATGAAACTCGACACAACATGGCTGAGCGATTTCACTACTTATTTAATGATCCTGTCATAAAGGCTTCTTCAGTTTTTGATCCAGACACCTGGCCAGAAGTTCCTGAAGAATTAGCAACTTATGGCGATGATCAGCTCTCTGTAATCTCTGACAGATACCAAGAACAGTTGGAAAAAGCTGGATTTAGAGAAGGATCTGTCAAAAGTGAATGGAAGGGCGTTAAGAGCCTTGTCAGTCTTATGAAGCACAAAGCAACATCTGATATTTACTCAGTTTTGTTTACTAAACATGGTGACGAATTTCCTAACTTCCTTCTAATTGCTGAAATTGTATTGACCTGGCCTTTGTCTACTGCAGCATGTGAACGAGGTTTCAGTTCTATTAATCGCACTAAGACCATTCAGCGCTCCAGCCTGGCAACAAAGACACTGGACAACAACTTACGGATTTCGATTAAATATCACAGCCTGAACAAGTCAGAGAGAGTCAGCGCTTTCGTTCAATCTGGTCACTTAGCAAAAGCAGTAAAGCATTGGCGGGAAAACAGTGTCAGAGCCCGTCGGGAAGACTGGTTGGAGAAACACCCAAAGGCTAGAATCTGGAGTTCGCTTAAGGGGACAAAATCAAAAGACTGAACCTTGCTGCCAGTGTCATTTTTCTTAATTTTGAAAGGGAAGACATGTACAATTGAACGATTTCTTGAAACAATTGGTTAATAATGTATGAAGGTTAAGGCAACTTTTCCACTTAGCGCAAGATGAAATGTGAGAAGGTTGGCTACATTATTCTTGGTTTAGAGTTAAATTCATTTTCATCCAGGACACATTATTGCAGTGAAAAGTGGTGTTTACATGGTCACTAGTAAAAGCAAACAATTAATAAATCTAGAATTAGTGTTTTCATTGATACAAATGTGATTGTTAAATTTTCCAAGATATGCAAGGTTCTTACTGCAGGAAATGGTGCCAATTAATCAGAGTGAAACAGCTTGGTCAGTGAGGTCATAGAAATTAGAATTCCTCTTTTCAATTGCGTGCACAAATAGCCTATAGGATAGGGACAAACAAAAGAAGATTAGCACACACCATCCTGGTCTCCAAAATATGTTGAGTGCAAAAAGTAGGTTTATATAATAACGTGTACATGCGTAATTAATTAATTAATTATTAATCTGTAATTAATTCTGGGCTCCTAAAATTGTGGCTTGGGCTCTCAGCTTTTATTTTTGGTAGCCCAAAGGGCTCCCTAAAAATTTCCTTAGGCAGCAGCCTTGCCACAGAATCTTAGCTGCACTTTCTTTTGAGTCAAGGGAAAATAGCACACGAGCGGAAATCTGGGAACGGATAGTTTACATCGGTTATTGTGCCTTGAAACACAACACGGGAATTGATCGAGCGTCAAAAGGAAATAGTGCATGCTGCCTTAGAGCTCTGTCAACTAATATTTTAAGCCTTGTTTTAAAGTACCTTGCATGCCTGCCTGGTGGTTGAGAGGCATCATAAAGCCTTGATAAACCCTTAAGTCACCAGCACGTTTTAAAGAACCAAAATGTGCTCTGATGTTCGAGCGAGGATATACTCATGTTATCGTTGCTTGAAGTCAGGTCGATCCAGGCAGCAAAGTCCAAGAGCAGTTCTTGCCCAAGAAAAAATGCTTCTCGTGAGTTGTGGCTCATTTGCCAAGCGTTGCCGGTGTCAAAGTTTGGAAAGCGAGAACTGGTTTTAGACTTCTAAAATGTCTTGCATCAATGGGAATGTGGTTGTGTACGCACAAGGCGAAAGGAGCCTTCCCAAGCATGCATAGCGATCGCGCTCAGTGGACGTTTCATTGGTTTGGTGGCCTGGTAAACAGCAACATACCGTAAGAGGAAGTGGATTTTTGGAAGTTATTGACACAGGGATTCGCACAGATAATGGACAACAAGTAGCAATCGATTATAACACAAATTTTATTACAAATCAGCATGATTTGCAGTGTTTCGAACTTCTGGGATCAGGGGACAGAACCCTAACCTTGAAGGCTTCACGAAGTCAACATTTTGCTCTGCCGTAAGTCAAAAGAGCATCTCTGCGATCGCTTATTGTCGTAGACTGCGAGCGGTCCCTCTTTTGCTCGAAAATTCGTAGAGAAAAACGGAAGGAAGAAGGGAAATCAACATGAGCGTGCGAGCATGATATGCGAAACCACGAGTCGTAAGTAGCGCAGGCGTCGGACACGGCTCGCGGCTTTTATGAAACATAAGGTTTCTTTTGTTCTTTTGTTTTTCAAAGACTGAGTTTTTTGCATACGTTATTTCTCGAAAACGAAGCATAAACCAACAAAATCAATTACGGGACAATGTTTTTCATGTCAACACAAGTCAGTCTGCCAAAAATTAGCTTGATCCTGCAGAAAAAAATGAAAATCCGCTAAAAAAGCGATATACGCCCTTTTTGCACGAAGCCCTTCATTTATAACTCAAGTTGTGAGAGAAAATACGTTATGAAAATACATTGCACGCAACAGTAAGATATTTGGTAAAAATGTATCCTCCGATTAGTCAAGTGGTATAAACTGAGAAATAAAATTTGTATTCAAGGCAGACTTCTTAAAAATGTTTTCTGCCATTGTATTACAATTTGCACGACTGTGCTAAACAAAACGTGATATGTAAACAACAAGTATCAAGACAGAATTCAACACAATGCCACATTTTATTTTATAAGGCATAAATCACAAAATTTATATCAAAACATCAACGCAACAGTTGACAAAGTAATATTAGCATAGTTGACTATGTCAGTTCATTCATTAGAAGCTGAAGATCAGCGATCTACAGCACTATTCAAATATACATCAAAATTTTTATTTCAATACCGTTCAATCAGAACTGGTAGCTGCTAATCCTTGCTCGAGTCAAATTCAGGAATCTTTCCATTTACACTTTTTCTAGAGTAAGAAGATCTCGGTCTAAGGAAACAAAATCACTGCACTTGATTAAATTACGGACTTTCAGTCTGGGACGCATGACCTCAAAAAATGAAGTTGACGCCTTTGTGCAGGACTCACAAAATACTTTAAGCTTTGATTCTGCATTGCTATGTTCTTGCTGTAATCGCTTGATTTCTCTCAGGTCTGGATGCTTGTCTCTCAACCCGCAAGCATCATGAGAAGGGCAGGGAGGTGGAGTACATCTTGGTCTGGCATGTCCAGATTTATGACAATTTCCACAGGTCTTTGAGCAAATAGCTGAGAGAGGCATATAGATTTGGGACGTTCACCCACGACAGCGTAACCACAACACAGTGCACCGCAACCACGACACAGTGAACCAAGAAGGCTGGGCACTAGTAGGAGTATCGTAGATGTGGCGTGACAATCCTCGAGGAAAAACGTGCTTGAGGACTGATAAATTTTTAACCGAATCTGTCAGCACTTTTGCATTTACGTGTTATTAGATCGTTCTTGTCTTGCTAGCAATTTCTGTACGTGATTCCCTGGCCTGAGGAGTGACCGATTACGCCAAGAGTTACGTGGTTTCGTGTGCTTCACTATGCTATGTGAGCACAACAGTCATGTTCTATTCATGTCCATTTGTCTGCTATAAATAAAGCCCAACATCTACATCCTAAGTTGAGTTTTCGTTGTTAAAAACCCTAGTCAAGCGCTAACTGCCTGCTGCGAAGTATTTTGTATTTTTGTATTAGCACAAACAGTTGATGATGACAGTAAGTACAGATGTATACAGGTTTTATTTCTTTGCTTCAATATTGCTATACTTATTTACATTGGCACGGCAACGTATAGATGAAAACACGACAGATTGTTAAAATCAGGGGTTAATATTTATTTATTTGCTAAGTGTGACAGACGATATGAATACCCTCTAATGTAGGCCAAGCGATAAAATGAACTGCTGCTGACATGACCCCGGGTTACTTTCGAACTCGTCCTAAATCGTGGCGAAGGGCAACTCTTTTGCAGTCAAATGTTAGCAAGCGTTTATCTTGAAAAGAGTAGTCAAACTTTGTCAGCCTTTCTTGCCGGGTCAACGTTTGTCGAGAATCGGGTTCATCCGGATAGGACTCTGGCTTCAAATTTCTTTTTCAATTATACACTTTGCCAAACGGAAACCCGGATTGGGGCTTTAAAGCGGCTACGTCACCATATTTTGAGTTCTTTTGACCATTGACAAAATCACCTTTAAATTGAAGGAAACCTGAAAATAATACTTTAGAAAAATAGGAAAACACTAAAGATATACTAACAAACCATAAGGGAACAAGGATGGTTAAGGATGGAGAAGATTGACACAGATTACAAATGACGAAATTGAAAAATTTAGGCTAAATGTTTCAAACCGTCTAACCGTGACGCAGCTCCTTTAATGTTTGTTTCCTTTTTTATCCCTCATGACCTTCTCCCATTCCGTTATCTTGGAATAAGAGTCTGTTTTTAGGTTTTCAGTCTTTTTAGTCAGCACAAAGGATGTCCCGGGTCATGCTATTGCAATCTGACAACCCTGCGTTTACTTTTAGCACTCTGCGATGTGGATTTAACCCAGAGGCATGCAACAGAAAAGTAGTTCAGGCATCGCAATAGGACTGCCTGTAATTTAAAATGTCGGTCTTTCAAGACAAATTCAACAAACGAAACCAACAATTGTTTGCTTCGGTATTGTACATGCCAACAATATAGTAAAAAGGAATACTGAAAAAGCGACTGAACAATTGGAAACTTTGTCCTGAATAGGCATGAAGCATTGCGAAATTTTGCTTCCGAGCAACAAAGGCTGAGTAGAAAACGGAATTCCCCCTGAAAGGGGAGGCAGGATGGGGAGGGATTGTACCGTGAAAACAGACGTTGCTAAGCAGTGTCCGTTTTCAATGATCGAAATTCATCAGGGTTGAGCTGAGTTAAAAATAAAAAAGTAAAAATTCCTTCAGCACAACAACACATTATAACATGTGATCACATCATAACTATAGAGTAATAATAATAATAATAATAACAACTTTATTTGAGTCTCAAATCATTCTAGCCGAGCACGAGTGCTCTACTAATTGGGGAGACTGTAAATCAAATAAATCAAATCAAATCAAATCAAATGTTGGTTTCTGAGGAGAGGGGAAAACCGGAGAACCCGGAGAAAAACCTCTCGGAGCAGAGTAGAGAACCAACAAACTCAGTCCACATATGACGCCGGGTCCGGGAATCGAACCCGGGACAGATTGGTGGAAGGCGAGCGCTCTCACCACTGCGCCAACCCTGCTCCCAAAAGTCTCACGACAATTTTTTATCCCGCTAGGGTATTGTTTATACATCGCATCTGTCGATCGTTTCGGACGACTCCGTTTGTCCTCACACGTTTAAAAGATGTAGCGACATAAATTGTACTTGCTGTGGGACACTGTACCACTGTTACCTGTGCGCGGCCAAGAAGGGTTCTAAAGAGAGTGTCCTAATAAGACATTTCGAGAAAAAGCATTGGATCTACAGGGTTTCTCATCAGGGTAGGAAACCATTCTAAAAAACATAACGATGTTGAATCTTACCTTTAATTCTTCCTCTGTTTTATTGCAAACCTGGCCTATTATATAAAGATTCCGTTATTGAGGGCATTTTTCTCTTTGTTTGTTTGCCTGTTGCAGGAAAAATTATGATGAGGTGTTTCTTGGAATGTTCAACTAAAACCGACAAAGCAGTGAAAAATTTTAAGAAGAGAAGTCACTGGCATTGCTGCTTATGTCCTCAAATGTTCGATAGGATTAGCGAGTTCCGTATCCACCTAACCAGTCACAATAAAAGTACGCGATCGCCGTTCCAGCAGGGTCAGAAGCCCGGTCGGACAGATCCCGAAATGCACGCGCACGCTGACGTGCAAAAAGTTAAAGAGCACAAATACAAGGTGGACATCTGTACTGAATGTGGAAAGCAGTGTAGCACTGAACGCGCCCTTCAGCGTCACTTCAGAGAAGTCCACAAGAAAAAGAGGGAAGGAGCGGTAACGGCTGGTAAATATTTGGTAGGTGTTTGTGTAGACTTTAGAAAGGGGATATCCATGGTGAGGAGGTCGTTTAGTGGGGTCTCTCGGCCGATCCACTGCCAGCACAGCACGTACGCAGAACCGTGCACTGCCGTTGTGACTGCCTGTGAACTCAACGATTGTAGGGGGGCAGCAGTAGTTGCTCGACTCAGCGGCCACCCTGCCTTTGAATGTATTCACTTGCAAAGTATTCAGTATGCTCTTCCATATCAGCAGCCAGTTACACTAACAGAAACGTCCCTGAACGATCTTACTGGGAGAAAGTTGGCATGGTTTAAGGACAGTAGAAAGAAAGATTGCCTCTCACTGAAAGCAAGAGCAGATCAGGAGGGGCATCCCCTAGTTGTTCGTTTTCCACGAGAACCGCACAACCCCACTTCCCAACGCTTTTGGTATTTCTCTGTATTTGATGGAGTCGTCCACTACTGGTCTCGCTTTGGTCGTGTAATTGCCTGTTATGACAGCCACCACAATCGATGGATGTGTGTATGCAGTTCATCAAAACGTCACTGCGTACACAAGTCAGTGGCTAAGTGGTTCGTTTATCAAGTCGAGCCCACTTTGCTGTCTGAAAGTAACGAACAAGAAGATTTGGAAGGTGGCTTTCCATCCGATGAGAGTAGTAACGAGGACTTGGAAGGTGACGGTGCTACTTCTACAGGTGCTTCCCACTATCCCCCAACAGATGCCATTTTGGAAGAAATGATACGGTACCAGAGAGCCTCAAAAAGGATACCTTCTACCATCCCTCCAGGAATCCTAGCTACCGATGTCCCGCTTTCTAATCATTTGATCTCAAGTGAAGAGGTGTGTCATATATGTCATTCCTCCCTTGGTGATCCTCGAGAAGTTTCCAACAAAGCGATGATCATTGGGTTGACAAAGGTCTCCTCAGGTGACTTATTCTTTTCTATCACTCTTGTACACATTAGCATTAAACAGCTTTCTCAACTCCAGCACTACTTGCCATATAGGTACCTGGAAATTGACACACAATTTTGAGGCAATACTTCATCTTTCCGAAATTTTTTCACGATCGTACATCATGTTTAATTAATTACCCTACAAATATGTTATTTTATTTTCAGATATCCACACTTATTACAAAGAGTGTGCAACTTGTGGCATGATGTATCGATACCAGGAGCATAGAGATAACATCCACAACTTTGACAACATACATCTTTTTTCATTGACTGTTTTACAGTTGTTACGAGCGTTAGTAAAGGTATGAGTCCTTTCTTGTTACTCTCGTAGCCGCCAATTCAGGCAGGATTAATACGATAGCTGTTTTCACCTTATAAGTCACAAATAATCAGTAGAAATTATTAGGCCCATTTTCATGTAGTATAATTCCAACATGGCTACGAGGCTTAGGGGACTATACGGCAACGGACATCAGAATGAGTTTGAAGCATTGATAAAATTTTTTTTTTTCGTTGAATGCCGACCTACCGAAAGTGGCCAGCTCCATTTTTTAAATTGCCATCAATTGGGAACTGAAAGAAATAGAAATCTATAGACAATTTTCATATTTCATATCGTTACATGTTTTGATTGTCAACAGACCTACAATATTTACTTAGCAAGTCACCGAGTGCTTTATTTATTTTGTTCGGTCATTTCTGAATTGTTGGATTGCTTAACAGGAAAATACTGCTGTAGGAAGGACAGCAGCAGCCCTGAGAAGCCTTTCACCGTCACTCTCTTCCGTGTCTGATAGTATTTTTCGGAACGCATATTATCACTTTGAGGCGCTCACTGACCACAGCTACGACTACTTTTGTTTGAGATGTGGCCATCATCCGCCTATCCTAATTTGGGATTTGTGCAAAAAGGGATGCTTTCCACTAGCACGTAAGTTACCCTCCTCTATCACGTTTTTCTTTTATGTAGCATAGCACCTTTGCGACGTACGAAGTAAATATATGTATAACATAGACGTAATAAGTGTATTTGCCGTTACCTTACCTATAGTGGACGATTTGGAAGTTCCCCTGCCATCTGAAGAAAATGATGTGGTTGATATGGACTCGTTCTGGGATAAGATGGAAACTTCTCTCGTTGAAAGGGGATTAGCTAAAGGTAACTAAATGAACAAGCTAACGAGCGATCCAACGATAGAGGGAATGAATGAATGAACAAAGGAACGAATTAATTAATTAATTAATTTCAATAAATCGAGTGTGGTTTAGCTAGCGTTGTTTGTACTCTTACGACAATGGTACGCGTTATCATAGTGGTCAAAATTGTGTAGACACAACAAATTCTGACCCCTATGCTAACACATATCGTTCTTGATAAGACTACAGACAACACTAAACCATATTCGATTGTTTTTTTTTGCAAAATATCAACGTCAGAGTGTGACTAAAAGCGTGCAAATTGGCCAATAAGATTGCGAGAGATTAGTAGCAATTGTGGTAAAGTTATTCATTAATTAATTAGTTAATTGATCAATTAATTAATTGCCCGAGCCCTAGCTTTCCTACTTCAAAGTTTCTTACATTATGACATAACAATGATATACATAAAAGTTTTAAATCGTGGTAACGAAAAACATCTCTGTTACTACTAAAACTTGGATTTATTCGTTATGCATTGTTACTGCAGGGCGTAGCCCTAACACCCCCTGCTTGAATCCAAGTTACACCTTCTGGGCACCTTGGATTGGTCGCTTCACCAGGAGAGGCTGCATGGTATACAACACGGAATACAGGAAGTGTACTGGTTGTGGCAGCGCCTCTCAAGAGGAAAAGGGAACCGATGAACCAGGGGAAGATTATGGAAATGATCAAAGACTTTCCGAGGAGGATCTCATTGAGATGATGGAGTTTGCTGACGTAAGAAAACTACGTGCGATATGCTTTCCCTTTGCCTTGCGCAGCTTACCATGTCTTATTTATTTCCTAGGTAAAAACGCTACACGTCCTCTGTAAACAATTTCATGCAAAAGACATTTCCACCATGTCCAAAGTGGAATGCATTTCTTTCCTACGAACGAAGCTCAGGATCCCTAAAGACTTTAAAAAGATCTTTGCTAAAATTTGGGGAGCTTCCGGTAAGTATACGTACGAAACACACGGTTTCAATTTTGTAATACAAAGTTTATTTTTAAGGTAACAATATTAGTACTATCAGATTTCGTTGACTGTTTAACCACGTCTTGCATATTTACCCTCTTTTTGGGTTTACTCTTTGCCTTATATTCCTGTTCTGTATTGACACCATGGTAACATGCTATTTGTATAGTTGAGTTCAATATGGAATTATAATTTGCACGAGTGCTTTTTTCAAAAAGCTGAAGTTGCACTAGCCTCTTTGGCGAGAAAAAGCGTATGATTACTTATTAATAAAATAAAGCTGAAAAAATTCTTGTGGGGAAAATTCCGGAAGATCTTTTCTGACGGCATATCTTGTCATTCCGGAAAACGAAAACTTTTTTCCTCAGAAATTTTCGTCATCAGTTTACGCGATATCATTGTCTTGGAAAATTTCCTACTGTCTTTCATTCCAGAATTACCAAGTGTCATTTGCACTACTGTTACACATTTTCCACTCATGTTACGCTTTTCTCACTGGTGTTACACTTAAACTGTACTGCTCTCAGTCAATTAGATTCTAGTAATTTTTTCATTAATATTATTAGGGTACTTAGTCGTCCTTTCTCCATCACTCCCTCACCTCATTACTTACTTCCTTACTGTTCTATTCCTCCACTGCTCGTTATTCACTGACTTACTTCCTCACTTCCTTCCTCCTTCGTCCCATCCTGGTTTGCACCCTGACTCAATGACCTATTAATTTGTTCATTATTTTTTTTTTAAATAATATCTTTATGTATTACTATTATCTCTCCTTACTGTCACGTAATATTTCGCAGGTGGCTGGGCCTCTGGTTCTTGTCCTCACATGGTGGTATACTGCCTAAAGTTTGTCCTCCGTGGTGAAAGTCCACGGGATTACGCTGATCTGTTGAGGTCGTTGAAGTTTCCACCCTCAATTAGTATTAGTGACATACCAGACCGCCTTGCAAGTCATGTGAATAGTACTGTTCCTGGGTTCTTTTCCCCAAACCTTGGCAGGCTGTTCCCTGCAACAAGAGATAACCTCGCTTCTGCAGAGCTCGGCGTTCTCGAAAAACAATTGCCATGGATCCATAACGAGGGAGCGCCGTCTCTGCCTTATCTCGACAGACCTGACAGGGAAGTCGACTTCGAGTTCTACGACAGGGTACATCCAGTCACCCAAGTCTCGGACCGATACTCCCTCAGTGACCGTTTCCACGAGAGAAATTCTTCGCAAAAAAGAGCTCTTCTGCGGTGTGTTACCCTGGTCCCACAGTTGAATGGGATTATTAATACTGAGGCCGAGGAACAGCTTCACAGCTTAATTGACCGCTTCAATTATAGCCTTAACACCATGAAACCAATAAACCATTTGTTCATGATGCGCCTCAGAGTACACTTGCATAATTCAGCCGTTAACAGCACTTTTAAAGCGAAAATCGAGAGCATGTTCAGTGCACAAGCTGGTCATGCAGTGGAGACAGAGTTCGACAATTACGGCAGACTTCTGCTTAGCCACGGCAATGCACGTTCTCTCCAGGAGCAGCCTGATCAAAGGGCAAACAGAGCAGCCGATCCAGCGGAAACAGAACCGCCCTTGTCGCCTATTATACCAGTGTCCGCTTCTAATAGCAAACGTAGAGATGGTTGCCCGCCTTCAACCTCGCCAGGAAGACACACCGCTTATACAAAGAGTTCACCTTCCGTTCCATCAGCCATGCCTGCCAATAGTACGATCAAAAAGACGCCAGGGTTACCTACCAATGGCTTGAAGAAAACAAAGGTGAAAATGGTTAACTGTTAATTATTAATTGTTAATGTAAGGATTAGTTTCAGTCAAAGATATAAACTGACTAGCATTCTGAACTAAACTGAAAATCGTCGGTTTTCGCATCTATTCATTTTTACCTTCTTTCCTTCGTTACCAAGGCAAAGGAAAAACTGGGTCAAAAGTTATCTTCTTTCATCCAAAGCTTGAGGGCAGCTGCGAAACAGGCTGACGACGAGGAAAGCCTTATGGAGGTTATGAGAAAAAATTTTATTGTGAAGAGCATGAACCCCAATGGTGACTGCGCCTACGAGCTTATGTGTATTTGGCAGACCATACACCAAATACGTCGTTTTGGGCGTCAAATTCCCACTGCAGTAATAAATGGAAGTATTCCTTCGCAGCAGATTGTCGCTATGCGAAATGCAATTGCCGATGAGCAGGAAAAGCAGATTTCAAACGGTAACACCGCCTTGAAAACCCTTATCGTTCAGAGTCTCATTGACTGGTCTCGTAGCCCGATGGAAAATAATGGGCGAAATGGCGAGGTGCAAGTAGCACTGCAAACTCGGCCTGCTGGCGCAACCGAGAATGAATGATTTCACTCTCCAGACGCATTGGACCTACACTCAGCTCTCCTAAGAACAGGAGAAAACGAAGTTTTCGCTGAATCAGGGGAGATGGAGGCGTTCAGTTTGATGCTACAGGTTCCCCTGGCAATTTACCTCCCAGGATACACCGAACTGTACCCTCAGTCACTACAACTCGGGCCCGATAATGAGGATTACCTTGTTGGAATCTGCAACGGCAATCATTACTTCCTTGCTGTACCGAGACGATGGATTTAAAACCAACAGGGGAAACACAAAGGTATGTTGCGGATGCTTTCAAAATAACTCACATTTCGTTGTTGACTGCTAGAGATGTACCGTTCACTTCCCTGAGGATCTTAATACGGAAAGGCTACAGTCTTTCGTTGTGTTGTCGTTAATATAGTACAATGCTGAAACTGAAGTTGTCCATAAATTAGTTATACATTACCTTACATTAATCTATTTCTGTTGAAGCAGCTATATATCTGGGCAAAGACATACCTGTTCAAGGCCAACAAATGCCGTATTAACCAATAATGCAGTAGGAAGAGTATTAATTCTGCCTACTGTTATGTTCATCATGTTCATCACGCAGGAGTGGACAATGCCGACGATGAGGGTGACGCTGGTAGAAACCCTACCTTTTTGGGTGGAAAAAAATCAAGTCCGTTTACTCTTAGTGATTAGTAAATTGAAGATCTGTGGCTTGTTATATTCCACTTTATTACTTCCCGTTACTATAAGGACACCAAAAGAGAAAGGACACACGAAAAGTAGAATACCGTTGCATCTTTCACTGCTAAATCATGGACTGGCCTGGAACTCGTTTACATCTTCTACTTGTGCAAGCGAGCAACTGGAATGAACACTTTCGCTTCTAGAGCATGAAATGTATTGTACCATTGGACTGCGGCCCGTGTTCGCCCCGCTCTATACTCGAAACGCCTATTCCTATTTCGCTAAGTCGCTAGCAACACGGAAGTCGTTTTGCGTTTCTGTCCATTACCGCATTCTGTCCATAGCTCTAAATGCTGCAGGATAGCCGCCATTTTTGCAGCTGGCTTCCATAGCTCGATTTGTAACTAAAACAAATTTATTGGAGCATACCTTTCCCTTGCAGATGCAGAGAAATCGGCTTCAGACCACTTGTCAGGGAAAACTCCACTATGGGTTCCGCTTAACTCAAATGAACTAGACACGGTACCTTCATGATACTTTAGTAACCTGCGCAGCATTTTGCATTAGATTCTATCCTTTTGATTTGGAATCCTCTTGCAGACGATTCCGAGAACTGATATGTAATCCTGAATTTTAGGTAGAGAACGCCTGGAGCCTACATGATCACACTGACATTCGGAAGGTTATTGTTCAGCGATACAACATCGCACTGACATGGCTCGATATTAAAAGAGTTCAGAATCCTGTTAATCCAAGCGAAGTACAGGTCATAGGCGACACAATTTCTTCCAAAGAGTCCTTCGTATCTGGTTGGCTCAATGACCAGGTAATTTTTAAACTAATCCCTGAGTAGAGGACGTCTACTTCGAAATAAAAATTAAGCAGTCGATCTCTCGTTAACTGGAATTGTTTTTTTTAAGGTTATCAACTTCTACTTCTCTCTTCTAGAAGAAACCTCAGCAATGCTGGTGAGTGTCAGGCGCCGAGGCATGTCAATTTTACCAAAATAAGTTGTTTCAAATAATATACTCCAGATTGGTTGTAACCTTCCTCTTTGCATCCACCAGGAGGACGGTATTGTGAACTTTTCGTCGTTTTTCTATATGAAACTGGTAGAAGGAAACAACAAAGAGATCGTGCGTTGGCGAAAACGAACGGTAAGAGTGCCTGTAATATTCACCCTTGGTCTACCCAGTCCAACTTATCACATAAACCGGAGAAAGAGAATTCAAAATACCTTTTGTTTACATCAATTTGTGAAGCAGGTACGGTGTTTGGTCGAACTGGTTTTTTTCAACCCTGGCGGTATCAATATTTTTATGAGAGGAATACTTGCTGCATTCACATGTATGCATCACTGACCGTCGTTCCTTAATATTAAAAAGACTGATTCATAATCAATATTTGCAGGTTGAAATCAAGAAAACAAACGCAGTAGTTTTTCCCGTTCATGTGGATGGGGATCACTGGTGCCTTGGGGTAAGGCAGTAATTCTCACTTATGTAGCGAAAGGTATAGAAACAACAAAGCGTTGTTAGCTTTTGTTAACAGATCTTCATTATGGCTCCATATTTGAGTCTTTCTGGTAATGTGTTAGTTTATATGCCCCTAATCAAAGGCCAACATGATACCATGAGATCAGTTGTTAGTAAAAACAGCAAAAATCTGGCTCCGTAAACTCGAAAACAAAATGGACACCTTGAGCATGGCTCCCATGTTTTCTGACGGCTAGTTCAGAGTCACCTTAAGAAAAAAAAGCGGGTTTAAATTGATCCCCCGCTGTCTTGTTATACCTAGATGTCAACACCAGTCTTGGAGATAGCTCTGCTCTATATTTTGTAATAGATGTGGCGAAGAAAAGGTACCGAGTTAAAGTAAATTAAATAAAGAAATAATAAATTAAATAAATCATATCTTCTTTTTCTTTAAGGCGATGATACTAACGGCCAAAAAGATTATCTTTTACGATCCGGAAGGTAAACGTAAGGAGTTGGCAGCGGACTTCTTTGCGAAGATCAGGTGAAGCAATTTAGTGCTCTTTATGAAGATATGATTGACCATCGCAGTTATACACACAACTTAAGCAGTTGTGAAATTAAAGCCTGAAAAAAATTCAGGCCTGAACGGGATTCGAACCCATGACCTCTGCTTAAGTTGTGTGTATAACTGCGATGGTCAATCATATCCTCATATCTTTCTCCGCACTTCAAATATATGATATTTCATATATTCATTTGCATTCTCCAACTTCTACGGGTATATTACGAAATCACAATATGACCAGCTCCCAGATGGCTTGATAGCTCAGTTGGTAGAGCACTGCACCGGTATCGCAGAGGTCATGGGTTCCAATCCCGTTCAGGCCTGAATTTTTTTTCCAGGCTTCAATTTCACAACTGCTTAAGTTGAGTGTATAACTGCGATGGTCAATCATATCTTCATATCTTTCTCCGCAGTTCACATATATGATATTTCATATATTCATTTGCATTAGTGCTCTTTGTAAATATCACCATTTTAAGCGATGGACAGCAACCGTCGTTCCCTGTCACGAAGCCGTTCGTGTTGTATCAAGAAAATTAAAACTAAGGGCAAAGATGAGAGACTAACATAGACCCTATCAAGGAATACATTGTTGAAATTGTATTTTGTTATCCTCTTAATGGCCAATTCTTATACGGCTTGAATAGGATATACCTGAAAGCAAAGTCCGTGGATGAGAGCTGGAAAGAATTTACTTTAGACAACTGGAAAGAGGAGTTTTTGGGTCAACCTGTCCAGCCCGACAGAAGCAGCTACGGCGTCTTCGTTTGCCTGGTTAAGTATTTCCTAGCTTTTGTCAAAAACTCAAACCTGCATGTAGGCTTTTGGACAGCATCAATTTAGCAAGATCACCATTACTACTATCCCGCATTGCTTCTACTTCTACTATGACTGTCATTATTATTAGGCAAAATTATTATTACGATTGTCATTGTTATTATCATTGATGTTATTGTTGTCCTTATTATTTTTTATCATTATGGCTATGATTATCAATTTCTTCGCCAGCACCATTGTCATAAAGCTGCAGTCATAGTTGTTGATACATTTTATTTGTTTTAAAGAAGCAATAAATTAATTAAGCTAAGAGCAAAGTTAGAAATGGCTCGGTCCCCGACTACATAGGTGAACTTTTCAATTTTAAAAATAAAGTGTACTCTCTACGAAATGCAGATTTCATATACCTCGCTATTCAACAGTAAGATACGGAAAACACTCTATTACATATCAGGGGCCTGTTTCTCGAAAGACCCGGTAAATACCGGGCCCGATAACTTACCGGGACGGTTAACGGGAAACTTTACCGGGCCCGGAATAGCGTTTCTCGAAGCACCCGTAAACTTTCCCGATACTTACCGGGCCCGACAAAATAGCGGGTGGTTACCAATCTCTAAAGCGCCCTTCACGCTCGTCCGGGAGAGAAGGAGAAAGACTTGGGACTATACGTATTTTTGTTGGAAGGACGGTTGTCGTTGAGACTGTGATGATTTTTGAAGAACACTGCCCAGTTTAACTTCGAGGTTATCGTTTTGTCAAAGGAGAGCAACTTAGACAGATCGGCATTGTGCTTGGTCATATTGTTTGTAAGTGTGGAGCGATTCGAACAACAATCGAGGAGTCTTGTAATTTTCCGTGATTCATTCTCGTACTTTCGGATTGGAGATGACATGTTTACATTATTTTAGAACGCGACAGTGTAAAAGGTAGGTGTATGGAGATGTCTGATAAGTTCTGTGTGATGCATTTATCTCAGTTGCGTTTCTTTACATATTGTGGAGAGTTCGTTCGTCATAGAGTCACCGGTATTTAACCATGATTGAAATTGTTTTTTTTCGTATGTTCAAAATGCAGCCAAACTCTCTAAGCCCTGCACAGAGAGCCTCAGTCTCTCTGAGAAGGAAATTGCAAGAATTTTCTCCAACAAGGTTAGCCTGTTTGAATATCAATTGTTATTATTATTATTATTATTATTATTATTATTATTATTATTATTATTATTATTATTATACATTGTACTCACTATCAGCATTCTGATTGGCCAAGAGCCCCCTGCTTATTTTGAGAATTCACTTGATTTTGTGGACAAGCATGATTATAGTGTAATCTGCTATCCAATTATATGTGCAGATTATACCGTGCGCAGTGCGCACCTTTGGCTAAAGAGCGTGAGCACTTGAATGGTTTCGAGTGATGCAGCTGCTTGGTGCGTTTGTCCTTATATTTTTACAAGCACAAATAAAATCTACTTGCATTTCACACAATAGTTTTTGTATATTTTCCACAAAACAATGTATAATAAAACAATAATTGAATTCGGTTTTTGTGATATCCGGAATAATCAAGGTCTCGGCAATTGCCTCGACATTGATTATTCCAGATATCACAAAAACCTCATCCAATTATTGTTATTATTGTTATTATTATTGTTGTTGTTGTTGTTATTATTATTGTTATCATTATATTTTTGTCTTAGAACAGTTTTTTTGCGATTACTGCGCTACGCGATTGGCTTAAAAAACTCGCGCCACTTTTTTGTCCAATCAGAAGTAAAGCCAAAACCAATTGAAACTCGTTCGCGCCCATTTTCCTGCGCTTTGCATCAACTGCATGTAATTACTATGAGTTTTGAGTGGCTCACTGTAATGTTTATGGCCTTTGTGATTGGCTAGAGTAATTACTTTTGGTTTTGGTTTTACGACACTCAATTGAAAACCGCTCTAATCTGTGCCAACAAAATTTGTGGTTAGACCAAGGTCACTGGAAATCCCAAGAGCATCAACATCAAGAAATGTTATTGACAAAAATATTTGTATAAAGCTACATTGAAATTAACCAATGGGAGTAAGGTGGTGTACAATGTTAATAAGGGGGCCGAAGTAGAGAGGTATGGATATTTTCCCCAACAGCAAGTTGCTGAACAACCCTTTGAAAAACCATTTGCTGCCCTTGTTTGTCAGCTTCAGTGGCTTTTGTTTTTTCCTAAATTAAGGGCAGACAAGCAAAGGAAACATTTCTGAAGAAAGTGTGAAAGTTAACTTAGAGTTATAATGATTTTTTTTATGATTTTCAAAGTCGGTTGTCATACAATTGGTAAAATATGGAACATAAGTTTGGTTCACAACTGCAATATTATCATTTGAAAAATACAGTATTTGTCTTGTTCACATTACATTTACATTTGTACCACACTTCAAATTGAACAGTTATTGAAAAAAGTTAGTACATTCTCACCCTACTCATCATCTTTATGTTATGTTTGCTAGGTTTTCAAACAAGAAGAAATTTCCCTTCCCTTGTACTCATAATATTAAATAAAGAAAAAAATAAAACTAGTTTGAAAATAATTACCCCATAGAACAGGGAGAAATAATTTTTAAGTTGTATCGAGTAGCTGTAAGAAATTCCATCCTTAAAGAATCCATTTTTGAGAGTCAAGGCTAAGATTTGTGTACTTCAGCCTAGGTAGGCTCTATTTAATAGGTTCAATGTTTACTAGACCACTACATTGCCCTGGGTTTGATAATGCTTTTGTGAGTTTTTGTCCATGTGTTTTGGTTCCAGTGGAAATAAAACACATGGGCTGGGGTTGGTTGGGGTTGGTCTGTAGAGTGGAAAACTTTGCTTTATACAGACCAACCCCAAGAAGGTAAAAAACATATTTATATATTTGCTGATTGTAATAATGTCCCAGTAATTGTTATAATTTAGTTAATATTTTATTTTAACTTAATACAGGAAGTCAGTCTGGTGGATGAAACCAACCGCACAACAGTTTCTACCACGATAAATGATTATATATATTATTTGTTAAAATAACTGATTCGAAAATACCATGCAAATGTTTTGTACCAACATCAAAATCATTCCAAAAGCTACCAGGAAGGTAGATACTCATGTAAAAGGAAATGACAATGGGAATATATTAAGAATTATTATTACAGTATGACTGTTCTTAACCAGGATCGACCAACAATATTGGATGACAGTTGTCCCTTGTGGTAAAGAATGCTGAAAACAATGTCTATGGCAACAAGGCAGCTATACTAATAGAGCTAATATGATTCCCCCAATTTAGGATTCCAAAAGTGGCGTGCAGACAGATTACCCACTGGGGCAAAAGAAAGTGCCTGCTCAAAAATCACTTGATAAAAATCACTAACAAAATCAATAACAATACAATTTCTTTTTGAAAATAATAAAAACTCTGGTCCATTCATGTTTAATAATTATTTAATTATTAGTTCTCAGTGTTACATACACTGCAGCTAAATTTTAATTGCAACTCTTCCAAAATACATTTATAAAATACAATGTACAGTAGTATATCCCCAAAGTGTCTGCAATATATCCACTTACATATTTAATTCATTGTCCTTAAGGAGTTAATGCTACACTACCAGATTTAAAGCTGCAAGTGTTTCAGTGTATCACCAAGTAGCCGCCTATAGCTGGGGGTGGAAATTGGACTTGGATAATATTTGTTAAGACATTGTTAAAAATCTGCTTCTGTGCTAAGGCAATATAATTATTTCCAATGCAATAGGCCATTTCCGAATTACCTCAGGCCTCATTTTTGAAGCGAGCCTTGGTGATAATCTTTTCATATGCAAATCAATTTTCATTCACACGCAAATTAAACTCATTTTCATGTGAATGAAAATTGATTTGCATATGAAAAGATGAGCACCAAGACTCGAAAATGAGGCCTGAGGTAATTCGGAAATGGCCCATTGAAATAATCAAAATTATCTCAATTCTTTGCATCCATTGAAACCATAGATGATATGGTCATTGGCATTATATTAAGAAAATAGAGATTGAGTATGTTTTCAATATGTTGTATCTTTAACCTGTTAATTGCATGGAAAGAATTCTGTCTATTGTTGTGATTGACATGAGAATCTTTACTGCAATTTTTCATAAAGCTGATTACATGTTTTTCTTATTTACACAGTTGGTGAATTAAAGTTGTGCATTGCACACTGTCATGGTGTTTATGGCATGAAAGCTTTTATTGCACACATACAAAATTAATGTTCCTGGTGATGTGGTGCCTTGATGGGGATCAACGAGCCATCCACAGCACCAATCAACCGAGGCATTCCTGCTGTTTTGTAAAAGTCAGCCATTGTTGCCTGTAGGACAAGGACAAAATATTCAATGTTTCCCATTCATGCTCTCAGAAAGAACTCCCCTCTATCATTGGAATTCCAGAAAGTAATCTCTGTTGTCATTGTTTTGTTTCTGGACTCACCCATTGAATTCCTAAACTTAATTTACAAATGGTAAATACCATAGCACACTTAATTGAGTTATTGATACATGTAGGAGATTGCTAAGCATGATAAGTGCGCTCATAACTCAATGGTGTACAGCTGTGGTGTTTACCACTTGTTTTACAATACAACATTGACACATTGGAGCAAAAGAAATCCTTTTTTGAGCTACATCACATTAAAACACACGTCAGCAGTGTGCACCCATGGCCAAATAAAAGATGATGAATTAACCAATCAGAGCATGAACTTTGCTTTAGTTATTAAAAGAAAATTTTGATTTGGAAAACTTTGTGATAAATCACATTTGCACAAAAATTTCCCAAAGCATAATAGTGAAGTACTAGGAGAACTTGAAAGGCATTATAAATAGCTGTTATCAAAAAGAATCTTGCAGTGGGCATCAAACACCACAGGATCTACATATTAAAAATGTCCAGAGAGCAATCAAACAAGATCTGCGGACCGCCGAGGAAACAGCCAACTTAAGAATTTGAACTTGAAATTTAGCTTCAAACAGTACACTTATTTCAGCAGTTTGTACTGATACGAATTTAGCTTAACTCAGTGTAGAAAATATTGGGAAGAAAGAAGGATCTTACAAAAGTTTTTGGAGTGAAAAGGTATAGATCAACTGGCGTGATTTAATCGTTTTCTCCGGCTGGGAAACATCAAGGGCAATTTTCAAGGGCGAGTGATCGGCGTTTACATGACAGAGTTTATGTCTGCATTAATTTGGTTTCAAAAACAATAAAATGGAACTTCACATTTACATAGCGCTTCCATGCAAATGCCTTCCAACTGTGAAAATAAAACAACAAATATATATTTACCTGCGTTTCCGAAGCCAGTGGGCAGCGTCTCGCCGTGTTTCTTTCGGCCTCCTTCATCTCCTCGACGAGCCACTCTATACTTGCTCGAGAGGGACAAAATCGTTCAAAGACCTCACATTCAGCCATAACGACAAGAAAGGGGCGTCTTTGATATGACCGCGGTCTTCGCGCGAAACAAAAAAGTCCGCCTTCGGTCGCCATTTTGTTTAGTTTTGCAACATTTGCGACTTCCCGGTAACTTTACGGGAGGTCAAGACCTCCCGTAAATTACCGGGCAAGTTACCGGGAAAATTAACGGGATCGAAAATAACGGGAGTTTCGAGAAACACCCGTAAAGTCTACGGGGACTTACCGGGTGACTTACCGGGCCCGATAAT